>JAVIAB010000156.1:51581747-51766747 GCA_032433765.1 Megaustenia siamemsis
GGACATGCTTATTGTGGAGGAAGGTGGTGGTCTTGGAACAGTTCCTTGATGGTAGATTGGACATGCTTATTGTGGAGGAAGGTGGTTGTCTTGGATCAGTTCCTTGATGGTAGATTTGGACATGCTTATTGTGGAGGAAGGTGGTTGTCTTGGAACAGTTCCTTGATGGTAGATTGGACATGCTTGTTGTGGAGGAAGGTGTTGTCTTGGATCAGTTCCTTGATGGTAGATTGGACATGCTTGTTGTGGAGGAAGGTGGTTGTCTTGGATCAGTTCCTTGATGGTAGATTGGACATGCTTATTGTGGAGGAAGGTGGTTGTCTTGGATCAGTTCCTTGATGGTAGATTGGACATGCTTATTGTGGAGGAAGGTGGTTGTCTTGGATCAGTTCCTTGATGGTAGATTGGACATGCTTATTGTGGAGGAAGGTGATTGTCTTGGATCAGTTCCTTGAGGTAGATTTGGATGCTTTTGTGGAGGAATTGTTTTTTCAGTTCCATGGTAGATTGGACATGCTTATTGTGGAGGAAGGTGGTTGTCTTGGAATCAGTTCCTTGATGGTAGATTGACATGCTTGTTGTGGAGGAAGGTGATTGTCTTGGATCAGTTCCTTGATGGTAGATTGGACATGCTTATTGTGGAGGAAGGTGATTGTCTTGGATCAGTTCCTTGATGGTAGATTGGACATGCTTATTGTGGAGGAAGGTGTTGTCTTGGATCAGTTCCTTGATGGTAGATTGGACATGCTTGTTGTGGAGGAAGGTGATTGTCTTGGATCAGTTCCTTGATGGTAGATTGGACATGCTTATTGTGGAGGAAGGTGTTGTCTTGGATCAGTTCCTTGATGGTAGATTGGACATGCTTATTGTGGAGGAAGGTGGTTGTCTTGGATCAGTTCCTTGATGGTAGATTGGACATGCTTATTGTGGAGGAAGGTGATTGTCTTGGATCAGTTCCTTGATGTAGATTGGACATGCTTATTGTGGAGGAAGGTGATTGTCTTGGATCAGTTCCTTGATGGTAGATTGGACATGCTTATTGTGGAGGAAGGTGATTGTCTTGGATCAGTTCCTTGATGGTAGATTGGACATGCTTGTTGTGGAGGAAGGTGGTTGTCTTGGATCAGTTCCTTGATGGTAGATTGGACATGCTTGTTGTGGAGGAAGGTATTGTCTTGGATCAGTTCCTTGATGGTAGATTGACATGCTTGTTGTGGAGGAAGGTGATTGTCTTGGATCAGTTCCTTGATGGTAGATTGGACATGCTTGTTGTGGAGAAGGTGATTGTCTTGGATCAGTTCCTTGATGGTAGATTGGACATGCTTGTTGTGGAGGAAGGTGGTTGTCTTGGATCAGTTCCTTGATGGTAGATTGGACATGCTTGTTGTGGAGGAAGGTGATTGTCTTGGATCAGTTCCTTGATGGTAGATTGGACATGCTTGTTGTGGAGGAAGGTGGTTTTCTTGGATCAGTTCCTTGATGGTAGATTGGACATGCTTATTGTGGAGGAAGGTGATTGTCTTGGATCAGTTCCTTGATGGTAGATTGGACATGCTTATTGTGGAGGAAGGTGATTGTCTTGGATCAGTTCCTTGATGGTAGATTGGACATGCTTGTTGTGGAGGAAGGTGATTGTCTTGGATCAGTTCCTTGATGGTAGATTGGACATGCTTGTTGTGGAGGAAGGTGATTGTCTTGGATCAGTTCCTTGATGGTAGATTGGACATGCTTATTGTGGAGGAAGGTGGTTGTCTTGGATCAGTTCCTTGATGGTAGATTGGACATGCTTATTGTGGAGGAAGGTGGTTGTCTTGGATCAGTTCCTTGATGGTAGATTGGACATGCTTATTGTGGAGGAAGGTGGTTGTCTTGGATCAGTTCCTTGATGGTAGATTGGACATGCTTATTGTGGAGGAAGGTGATTGTCTTGGATCAGTTCCTTGATGGTAGATTGGACATGCTTGTTGTGGAGGAAGGTGTTGTCTTGGATCAGTTCCTTGATGGTAGATTGGACATGCTTGTTGTGGAGGAAGGTGATTGTCTTGGATCAGTTCCTTGATGGTAGATTGGACATGCTTATTGTGGAGGAAGGTGATTGTCTTGGATCAGTTCCTTGATGGTAGATTGGACATGCTTGTTGTGGAGGAAGGTGTTGTCTTGGATCAGTTCCTTGATGGTAGATTGGACATGCTTGTTGTGGAGGAAGGTGATTGTCTTGGATCAGTTCCTTGATGGTAGATTGGACATGCTTGTTGTGGAGGAAGGTGGTTGTCTTGGATCAGTTCCTTGATGGTAGATTGGACATGCTTATTGTGGAGGAAGGTGGTTGTCTTGGATCAGTTCCTTGATGGTAGATTGGACATGCTTATTGTGGAGGAAGGTGATTGTCTTGGATCAGTTCGTTGATGGTAGATTGGACATGCTTATTGTGGAGGAAGGTGGTTGTCTTGGATCAGTTCCTTGATGGTAGATTGGACATGCTTGTTGTGGAGGAAGGTGATTGTCTTGGATCAGTTCCTTGATGGTAGATTGGACATGCTTATTGTGGAGGAAGGTGATTGTCTTGGATCAGTTCCTTGATGGTAGATTGGACATGCTTGTTGTGGAGGAAGGTGATTGTCTTGGATCAGTTCCTTGATGGTAGATTGGACATGCTGTTGTGGAGGAAGGTGTTGTCTTGGATCAGTTCCTTGATGGTAGATTGGACATGCTTGTTGTGGAGGAAGGTGTTGTCTTGGATCAGTTCCTTGATGGTAGATTGGACATGCTTGTTGTGGAGGAAGGTGATTGTCTTGGATCAGTTCCTTGATGGTAGATTGGACATGCTTATTGTGGAGGAAGGTGGTTGTCTTGGACAGTTCCTTGATGGTAGATTGGACATGCTTGTTGTGGAGGAAGGTGATTGTCTTGGATCAGTTCCTTGATGGTAGATTGGACATGCTTATTGTGGAGGAAGGTGGTTGTCTTGGAACAGTTCCTTGATGGTAGATTGGACATGCTTGTTGTGGAGGAAGGTGATTGTCTTGGATCAGTTCCTTGATGGTAGATTGGACATGCTTGTTGTGGAGGAAGGTGATTGTCTTGGATCAGTTCCTTGATGGTAGATTGGACATGCTTGTTGTGGAGGAAGGTGGTTGTCTTGGATCAGTTCCTTGATGGTAGATTGGACATGCTTGTTGTGGAGGAAGGTGATTGTCTTGGATCAGTTCCTTGATGGTAGATTGGACATGCTTATTGTGGAGGAAGGTGATTGTCTTGGATCAGTTCCTTGATGGTAGATTGGACATGCTTGTTGTGGAGGAAGGTGTTGTCTTGGATCAGTTCCTTGATGGTAGATTGGACATGCTTGTTGTGGAGGAAGGTGATTGTCTTGGATCAGTTCCTTGATGGTAGATTGGACATGCTTGTTGTGGAGGAAGGTGATTCTTGGATCAGTTCCTTGATGGTAGATTGGACATGCTTGTGTGGAGGAAGGTGATTGTCTTGGATCAGTTCCTTGATGGTAGATTGGACATGCTTATTGTGGAGGAAGGTGATTGTCTTGGATCAGTTCCTTGATGGTAGATTGGACATGCTTGTTGTGTGGAGGAAGGTGATTGTCTTGGATCAGTTCCTTGATGGTAGATTGGACATGCTTATTGTGGAGGAAGGTGATTGTCTTGGATCAGTTCCTTGATGGTAGATTGGACATGCTTATTGTGGAGGAAGGTGATTGTCTTGGATCAGTTCCTTGATGGTAGATTGGACATGCTTATTGTGGAGGAAGGTGATTGTCTTGGATCAGTTCCTTGATGGTAGATTGGACATGCTTGTTGTGGAGGAAGGTGATTGTCTTGGATCAGTTCCTTGATGGTAGATTGGACATGCTTATTGTGGAGGAAGGTGTTGTCTTGGATCAGTTCCTTGATGGTAGATTGGACATGCTTATTGTGGAGGAAGGTGATTGTCTTGGATCAGTTCCTTGATGGTAGATTGGACATGCTTGTTGTGGAGGAAGGTGATTGTTCTGGAGAGGATGGAGGGATGTGTGGAGGAAGAATTTGTCTTGGATCAGTTCCTTGATGGTAGATTGGACATGCTTATTGTGGAGGAAGGTGATTGTCTTGGATCAGTTCCTTGATGGTAGATTGGACATGCTTGTTGTGGAGGAAGGTGGTTGTCTTGGATCAGTTCCTTGATGGTAGATTGGACATGCTTATTGTGGAGGAAGGTGGTTGTCTTGGATCAGTTCCTTGATGGTAGATTGGACATGCTTGTTGTGGAGGAAGGTGATTGTCTTGGATCAGTTCCTTGATGGTAGATTGGACATGCTTATTGTGGAGGAAGGTGGTTGTCTTGGATCAGTTCCTTGATGGTAGATTGGACATGCTTATTGTGGAGGAAGGTGATTGTCTTGGATCAGTTCCTTGATGGTAGATTGGACATGCTTATTGTGGAGGAAGGTGGTTGTCTTGGATCAGTTCCTTGATGGTAGATTGGACATGCTTGTTGTGGAGGAAGGTGGTTGTCTTGGATCAGTTCCTTGATGGTAGATTGGACATGCTTGTTGTGGAGGAAGGTGATTGTCTTGGATCAGTTCCTTGATGGTAGATTGGACATGCTTATTGTGGAGGAAGGTGGTTGTCTTGGATCAGTTCCTTGATGGTAGATTGGACATGCTTGTTGTGGAGGAAGGTGGTTGTCTTGGATCAGTTCCTTGATGGTAGATTGGACATGCTTATTGTGGAGGAAGGTGGTTGTCTTGGATCAGTTCCTTGATGGTAGATTGGACATGCTTATTGTGGAGGAAGGTGATTGTCTTGGATCAGTTCCTTGATGGTAGATTGGACATGCTTATTGTGGAGGAAGGTGATTGTCTTGGATCAGTTCCTTGATGGTAGATTGGACATGCTTATTGTGGAGGAAGGTGATTGTCTTGGATCAGTTCCTTGATGGTAGATTGGACATGCTTATTGTGGAGGAAGGTGATTGTCTTGGATCAGTTCCTTGATGGTAGATTGGACATGCTTATTGTGGAGGAAGGTGGTTTGTCTTGGATCAGTTCCTTGATGGTAGATTGGACATGCTTGTTGTGGAGGAAGGTGATTGTCTTGGATCAGTTCCTTGATGGTAGATTGGACATGCTTATTGTGGAGGAAGGTGGTTGTCTTGGATCAGTTCCTTGATGGTAGATTGGACATGCTTGTTGTGGAGGAAGGTGGTTGTCTTGGATCAGTTCCTTGATGGTAGATTGGACATGCTTGTTGTGGAGGAAGGTGATTGTCTTGGATCAGTTCCTTGATGGTAGATTGGACATGCTTATTGTGGAGGAAGGTGGTTGTCTTGGATCAGTTCCTTGATGGTAGATTGGACATGCTTGTTGTGGAGGAAGGTGATTGTCTTGGATCAGTTCCTTGATGGTAGATTGGACATGCTTATTGTGGAGGAAGGTGGTTGTCTTGGATCAGTTCCTTGATGGTAGATTGGACATGCTTGTTGTGGAGGAAGGTGATTGTCTTGGATCAGTTCCTTGATGGTAGATTGGACATGCTTATTGTGGAGGAAGGTGATTGTCTTGGATCAGTTCCTTGATGGTAGATTGGACATGCTTGTTGTGGAGGAAGGTGATTGTCTTGGATCAGTTCCTTGATGGTAGATTGGACATGCTTATTGTGGAGGAAGGTGGTTGTCTTGGATCAGTTCCTTGATGGTAGATTGGACATGCTTATTGTGGAGGAAGGTGATTGTCTTGGATCAGTTCCTTGATGGTAGATTGGACATGCTTATTGTGGAGGAAGGTGGTTGTCTTGGATCAGTTCCTTGATGGTAGATTGGACATGCTTATTGTGGAGGAAGGTGATTGTCTTGGATCAGTTCCTTGATGGTAGATTGGACATGCTTGTTGTGGAGGAAGGTGGTTGTCTTGGATCAGTTCCTTGATGGTAGATTGGACATGCTTGTTGTGGAGGAAGGTGATTGTCTTGGATCAGTTCCTTGATGGTAGATTGGACATGCTTATTGTGGAGGAAGGTGTTGTCTTGGATCAGTTCCTTGATGGTAGATTGGACATGCTTGTTGTGGAGGAAGGTGATTGTCTTGGATCAGTTCCTTGATGGTAGATTGGACATGCTTATTGTGGAGGAAGGTGTTGTCTTGGATCAGTTCCTTGATGGTAGATTGGACATGCTTGTGTGGAGGAAGGTGATTGTCTTGGATCAGTTCCTTGATGGTAGATTGGACATGCTTATTGTGGAGGAAGGTGGTTGTCTTGGATCAGTTCCTTGATGGTAGATTGGACATGCTTGTTGTGGAGGAAGGTGATTGTCTTGGATCAGTTCCTTGATGGTAGATTGGACATGCTTATTGTGGAGGAAGGTGGTTGTCTTGGATCAGTTCCTTGATGGTAGATTGGACATGCTTGTTGTGGAGGAAGGTGATTGTCTTGGATCAGTTCCTTGATGGTAGATTGGACATGCTTGTTGTGGAGGAAGGTGATTGTCTTGGATCAGTTCCTTGATGGTAGATTGGACATGCTTATTGTGAGGAAGGTGGTTGTCTTGGATCAGTTCCTTGATGGTAGATTGGACATGCTTGTTGTGGAGGAAGGTGATTGTCTTGGATCAGTTCCTTGATGGTAGATTGGACATGCTTATTGTGGAGGAAGGTGGTTGTCTTGGATCAGTTCCTTGATGGTAGATTGGACATGCTTGTTGTGGAGGAAGGTGATTGTCTTGGATCAGTTCCTTGATGGTAGATTGGACATGCTTATTGTGGAGGAAGGTGATTGTCTTGGATCAGTTCCTTGATGGTAGATTGGACATGCTTGTTGTGGAGGAAGGTGATTGTCTTGGATCAGTTCCTTGATGGTAGATTGGACATGCTTGTTGTGGAGGAAGGTGGTTGTCTTGGATCAGTTCCTTGATGGTAGATTGGACATGCTTGTTGTGGAGGAAGGTGATTGTCTTGGATCAGTTCCTTGATGGTAGATTGGACATGCTTATTGTGGAGGAAGGTGATTGTCTTGGATCAGTTCCTTGATGGTAGATTGGACATGCTTGTTGTGGAGGAAGGTGATTGTCTTGGATCAGTTCCTTGATGGTAGATTGGACATGCTTGTTGTGGAGGAAGGTGGTTGTCTTGGATCAGTTCCTTGATGGTAGATTGGACATGCTTGTTGTGGAGGAAGGTGATTGTCTTGGATCAGTTCCTTGATGGTAGATTGGACATGCTTATTGTGGAGGAAGGTGATTGTCTTGGATCAGTTCCTTGATGGTAGATTGGACATGCTTGTTGTGGAGGAAGGTGATTGTCTTGGATCAGTTCCTTGATGGTAGATTGGACATGCTTATTGTGGAGGAAGGTGATTGTCTTGGATCAGTTCCTTGATGGTAGATTGGACATGCTTGTTGTGGAGGAAGGTGATTGTCTTGGATCAGTTCCTTGATGGTAGATTGGACATGCTTGTTGTGGAGGAAGGTGATTGTCTTGGATCAGTTCCTTGATGGTAGATTGGACATGCTTATTGTGGAGGAAGGTGGTTGTCTTGGATCAGTTCCTTGATGGTAGATTGGACATGCTTGTTGTGGAGGAAGGTGATTGTCTTGGATCAGTTCCTTGATGGTAGATTGGACATGCTTATTGTGGAGGAAGGTGATTGTCTTGGATCAGTTCCTTGATGGTAGATTGGACATGCTTTGTGGAGGAAGGTGATTGTCTTGGATCAGTTCCTTGATGGTAGATTGGACATGCTTATTGTGGAGGAAGGTGATTGTCTTGGATCAGTTCCTTGATGGTAGATTGGACATGCTTATTGTGGAGGAAGGTGATTGTCTTGGATCAGTTCCTTGATGGTAGATTGGACATGCTTGTTGTGGAGGAAGGTGATTGTCTTGGATCAGTTCCTTGATGGTAGATTGGACATGCTTATTGTGGAGGAAGGTGATTGTCTTGGATCAGTTCCTTGATGGTAGATTGGACATGCTTATTGTGGAGGAAGGTGGTTGTCTTGGATCAGTTCCTTGATGGTAGATTGGACATGCTTATTGTGGAGGAAGGTGATTGTCTTGGATCAGTTCCTTGATGGTAGATTGGACATGCTTATTGTGGAGGAAGGTGATTGTCTTGGATCAGTTCCTTGATGGTAGATTGGACATGCTTGTTGTGGAGGAAGGTGGTTGTCTTGGATCAGTTCCTTGATGGTAGATTGGACATGCTTATTTGGAGGAAGGTGGTTGTCTTGGATCAGTTCCTTGATGGTAGATTGGACATGCTTATTGTGGAGGAAGGTGATTGTCTTGGATCAGTTCCTTGATGGTAGATTGGACATGCTTATTGTGGAGGAAGGTGATTGTCTTGGATCAGTTCCTTGATGGTAGATTGGACATGCTTGTTGTGGAGGAAGGTGATTGTCTTGGATCAGTTCCTTGATGGTAGATTGGACATGCTTATTGTGGAGGAAGGTGGTTGTCTTGGATCAGTTCCTTGATGGTAGATTGGACATGCTTGTTGTGGAGGAAGGTGGTTGTCTTGGATCAGTTCCTTGATGGTAGATTGGACATGCTTGTTGTGGAGGAAGGTGGTTGTCTTGGATCAGTTCCTTGATGGTAGATTGGACATGCTTATTGTGGAGGAAGGTGATTGTCTTGGATCAGTTCCTTGATGGTAGATTGGACATGCTTATTGTGGAGGAAGGTGGTTGTCTTGGATCAGTTCCTTGATGGTAGATTGGACATGCTTGTTGTGGAGGAAGGTGATTGTCTTGGATCAGTTCCTTGATGGTAGATTGGACATGCTTATTGTGGAGGAAGGTGGTTGTCTTGGATCAGTTCCTTGATGGTAGATTGGACATGCTTGTTGTGGAGGAAGGTGATTGTCTTGGATCAGTTCCTTGATGGTAGATTGGACATGCTTATTGTGGAGGAAGGTGATTGTCTTGGATCAGTTCCTTGATGGTAGATTGGACATGCTTATTGTGGAGGAAGGTGATTGTCTTGGATCAGTTCCTTGATGGTAGATTGGACATGCTTGTTGTGGAGGAAGGTGATTGTCTTGGATCAGTTCCTTGATGGTAGATTGGACATGCTTATTGTGGAGGAAGGTGATTGTCTTGGATCAGTTCCTTGATGGTAGATTGGACATGCTTTTGTGGAGGAAGGTGATTGTCTTGGATCAGTTCCTTGATGGTAGATTGGACATGCTTGTTGTGGAGGAAGGTGATTGTCTTGGATCAGTTCCTTGATGGTAGATTGGACATGCTTGTTGTGGAGGAAGGTGATTGTCTTGGATCAGTTCCTTGATGGTAGATTGGACATGCTTGTTGTGGAGGAAGGTGATTGTCTTGGATCAGTTCCTTGATGGTAGATTGGACATGCTTGTTGTGGAGGAAGGTGATTGTCTTGGATCAGTTCCTTGATGGTAGATTGGACATGCTTGTTGTGGAGGAAGGTGGTTGTCTTGGATCAGTTCCTTGATGGTAGATTGGACATGCTTGTTGTGGAGGAAGGTGATTGTCTTGGATCAGTTCCTTGATGGTAGATTGGACATGCTTATTGTGAGGAAGGTGATTGTCTTGGATCAGTTCCTTGATGGTAGATTGGACATGCTTGTTGTGGAGGAAGGTGATTGTCTTGGATCAGTTCCTTGATGGTAGATTGGACATGCTTGTTGTGGAGGAAGGTGATTGTCTTGGATCAGTTCCTTGATGGTAGATTGGACATGCTTATTGTGGAGGAAGGTGATTGTCTTGGATCAGTTCCTTGATGGTAGATTGGACATGCTTATTGTGGAGGAAGGTGGTTGTCTTGGATCAGTTCCTTGATGGTAGATTGGACATGCTTATTGTGGAGGAAGGTGGTTGTCTTGGATCAGTTCCTTGATGGTAGATTGGACATGCTTGTTGTGGAGGAAGGTGATTGTCTTGGATCAGTTCCTTGATGGTAGATTGGACATGCTTATTGTGGAGGAAGGTGGTTGTCTTGAACAGTTCCTTGATGGTAGATTGGACATGCTTGTTGTGGAGGAAGGTGATTGTCTTGGATCAGTTCCTTGATGGTAGATTGGACATGCTTATTGTGGAGGAAGGTGATTGTCTTGGATCAGTTCCTTGATGGTAGATTGGACATGCTTATTGTGGAGGAAGGTGGTTGTCTTGGATCAGTTCCTTGATGGTAGATTGGACATGCTTGTTGTGGAGGAAGGTGTTGTCTTGGATCAGTTCCTTGATGGTAGATTGGACATGCTTGTTGTGGAGGAAGGTGGTTGTCTTGGATCAGTTCCTTGATGGTAGATTGGACATGCTTGTTGTGGAGGAAGGTGATTGTCTTGGATCAGTTCCTTGATGGTAGATTGGACATGCTTATTGTGGAGGAAGGTGATTGTCTTGGATCAGTTCCTTGATGGTAGATTGGACATGCTTATTGTGGAGGAAGGTGGTTGTCTTGGATCAGTTCCTTGATGGTAGATTGGACATGCTTATTGTGGAGGAAGGTGATTGTCTTGGATCAGTTCCTTGATGGTAGATTGGACATGCTTATTGTGGAGGAAGGTGATTGTCTTGGATCAGTTCCTTGATGGTAGATTGGACATGCTTGTTGTGGAGGAAGGTGGTTGTCTTGGATCAGTTCCTTGATGGTAGATTGGACATGCTTGTTGTGGAGGAAGGTGATTGTCTTGGATCAGTTCCTTGATGGTAGATTGGACATGCTTATTGTGGAGGAAGGTGATTGTCTTGGATCAGTTCCTTGATGGTAGATTGGACATGCTTATTGTGGAGGAAGGTGGTTGTCTTGGATCAGTTCCTTGATGGTAGATTGGACATGCTTGTTGTGGAGGAAGGTGATTGTCTTGGATCAGTTCCTTGATGGTAGATTGGACATGCTTATTGTGGAGGAAGGTGATTGTCTTGGATCAGTTCCTTGATGGTAGATTGGACATGCTTATTGTGGAGGAAGGTGGTTGTCTTGGATCAGTTCCTTGATGGTAGATTGGACATGCTTATTGTGGAGGAAGGTGATTGTCTTGGATCAGTTCCTTGATGGTAGATTGGACATGCTTATTGTGGAGGAAGGTGGTTGTCTTGGATCAGTTCCTTGATGGTAGATTGGACATGCTTGTTGTGGAGGAAGGTGATTGTCTTGGATCAGTTCCTTGATGGTAGATTGGACATGCTTATTGTGGAGGAAGGTGATTGTCTTGGATCAGTTCCTTGATGGTAGATTGGACATGCTTGTTGTGGAAAGGTGATTGTCTTGGATCAGTTCCTTGATGGTAGATTGGACATGCTTGTTGTGGAGGAAGGTGATTGTCTTGGATCAGTTCCTTGATGGTAGATTGGACATGCTTATTGTGGAGGAAGGTGATTGTCTTGGATCAGTTCCTTGATGGTAGATTGGACATGCTTATTGTGGAGGAAGGTGATTGTCTTGGATCAGTTCCTTGATGGTAGATTGGACATGCTTGTTGTGGAGGAAGGTGGTTGTCTTGGATCAGTTCCTTGATGGTAGATTGGACATGCTTATTGTGGAGGAAGGTGATTGTCTTGGATCAGTTCCTTGATGGTAGATTGGACATGCTTATTGTGGAGGAAGGTGGTTGTCTTGGATCAGTTCCTTGATGGTAGATTGGACATGCTTGTTGTGGAGGAAGGTGATTGTCTTGGATCAGTTCCTTGATGGTAGATTGGACATGCTTATTGTGGAGGAAGGTGATTGTCTTGGATCAGTTCCTTGATGGTAGATTGGACATGCTTGTTGTGGAGGAAGGTGATTGTCTTGGATCAGTTCCTTGATGGTAGATTGGACATGCTTATTGTGGAGGAAGGTGATTGTCTTGGATCAGTTCCTTGATGGTAGATTGGACATGCTTGTTGTGGAGGAAGGTGGTTGTCTTGGATCAGTTCCTTGATGGTAGATTGGACATGCTTGTTGTGGAGGAAGGTGATTGTCTTGGATCAGTTCCTTGATGGTAGATTGGACATGCTTGTTGTGGAGGAAGGTGATTGTCTTGGATCAGTTCCTTGATGGTAGATTGGACATGCTTATTGTGGAGGAAGGTGGTTGTCTTGGATCAGTTCCTTGATGGTAGATTGGACATGCTTGTTGTGGAGGAAGGTGATTGTCTTGGATCAGTTCCTTGATGGTAGATTGGACATGCTTGTTGTGGAGGAAGGTGATTGTCTTGGATCAGTTCCTTGATGGTAGATTGGACATGCTTGTTGTGGAGGAAGGTGATTGTCTTGGATCAGTTCCTTGATGGTAGATTGGACATGCTTGTTGTGGAGGAAGGTGATTGTCTTGGATCAGTTCCTTGATGGTAGATTGGACATGCTTGTTGTGGAGGAAGGTGATTGTCTTGGATCAGTTCCTTGATGGTAGATTGGACATGCTTGTTGTGGAGGAAGGTGATTGTCTTGGATCAGTTCCTTGATGGTAGATTGGACATGCTTATTGTGGAGGAAGGTGATTGTCTTGGATCAGTTCCTTGATGGTAGATTGGACATGCTTGTTGTGGAGGAAGGTGATTGTCTTGGATCAGTTCCTTGATGGTAGATTGGACATGCTTGTTGTGGAGGAAGGTGATTGTCTTGGATCAGTTCCTTGATGGTAGATTGGACATGCTTGTTGTGGAGGAAGGTGATTGTCTTGGATCAGTTCCTTGATGGTAGATTGGACATGCTTGTTGTGGAGGAAGGTGATTGTCTTGGATCAGTTCCTTGATGGTAGATTGGACATGCTTATTGTGGAGGAAGGTGATTGTCTTGGATCAGTTCCTTGATGGTAGATTGGACATGCTTGTTGTGGAGGAAGGTGATTGTCTTGGATCAGTTCCTTGATGGTAGATTGGACATGCTTATTGTGGAGGAAGGTGATTGTCTTGGATCAGTTCCTTGATGGTAGATTGGACATGCTTATTGTGGAGGAAGGTGATTGTCTTGGATCAGTTCCTTGATGGTAGATTGGACATGCTTATTGTGGAGGAAGGTGATTGTCTTGGATCAGTTCCTTGATGGTAGATTGGACATGCTTATTGTGGAGGAAGGTGGTTGTCTTGGATCAGTTCCTTGATGGTAGATTGGACATGCTTATTGTGGAGGAAGGTGTTGTCTTGGATCAGTTCCTTGATGGTAGATTGGACATGCTTATTGTGGAGGAAGGTGATTGTCTTGGATCAGTTCCTTGATGGTAGATTGGACATGCTTATTGTGGAGGAAGGTGATTGTCTTGGATCAGTTCCTTGATGGTAGATTGGACATGCTTATTGTGGAGGAAGGTGATTGTCTTGGATCAGTTCCTTGATGGTAGATTGGACATGCTTATTGTGGAGGAAGGTGGTTGTCTTGGATCAGTTCCTTGATGGTAGATTGGACATGCTTATTGTGGAGGAAGGTGATTGTCTTGGATCAGTTCCTTGATGGTAGATTGGACATGCTTATTGTGGAGGAAGGTGATTGTCTTGGATCAGTTCCTTGATGGTAGATTGGACATGCTTATTGTGGAGGAAGGTGATTGTCTTGGATCAGTTCCTTGATGGTAGATTGGACATGCTTATTGTGGAGGAAGGTGATTGTCTTGGATCAGTTCCTTGATGGTAGATTGGACATGCTTATTGTGGAGGAAGGTGGTTGTCTTGGATCAGTTCCTTGATGGTAGATTGGACATGCTTGTTGTGGAGGAAGGTGATTGTCTTGGATCAGTTCCTTGATGGTAGATTGGACATGCTTATTGTGGAGGAAGGTGATTGTCTTGGATCAGTTCCTTGATGGTAGATTGGACATGCTTATTGTGGAGGAAGGTGGTTGTCTTGGATCAGTTCCTTGATGGTAGATTGGACATGCTTGTTGTGGAGGAAGGTGATTGTCTTGGATCAGTTCCTTGATGGTAGATTGGACATGCTTGTTGTGGAGGAAGGTGATTGTCTTGGATCAGTTCCTTGATGGTAGATTGGACATGCTTGTTGTGGAGGAAGGTGATTGTCTTGGATCAGTTCCTTGATGGTAGATTGGACATGCTTGTTGTGGAGGAAGGTGATTGTCTTGGATCAGTTCCTTGATGGTAGATTGGACATGCTTATTGTGGAGGAAGGTGATTGTCTTGGATCAGTTCCTTGATGGTAGATTGGACATGCTTGTTGTGGAGGAAGGTGATTGTCTTGGATCAGTTCCTTGATGGTAGATTGGACATGCTTATTGTGGAGGAAGGTGATTGTCTTGGATCAGTTCCTTGATGGTAGATTGGACATGCTTGTTGTGGAGGAAGGTGATTGTCTTGGATCAGTTCCTTGATGGTAGATTGGACATGCTTATTGTGGAGGAAGGTGATTGTCTTGGATCAGTTCCTTGATGGTAGATTGGACATGCTTATTGTGGAGGAAGGTGATTGTCTTGGATCAGTTCCTTGATGGTAGATTGGACATGCTTGTTGTGGAGGAAGGTGGTTGTCTTGGATCAGTTCCTTGATGGTAGATTGGACATGCTTGTTGTGGAGGAAGGTGATTGTCTTGGATCAGTTCCTTGATGGTAGATTGGACATGCTTATTGTGGAGGAAGGTGATTGTCTTGGATCAGTTCCTTGATGGTAGATTGGACATGCTTGTTGTGGAGGAAGGTGATTGTCTTGGATCAGTTCCTTGATGGTAGATTGGACATGCTTATTGTGGAGGAAGGTGATTGTCTTGGATCAGTTCCTTGATGGTAGATTGGACATGCTTATTGTGGAGGAAGGTGATTGTCTTGGATCAGTTCCTTGATGGTAGATTGGACATGCTTATTGTGGAGGAAGGTGATTGTCTTGGATCAGTTCCTTGATGGTAGATTGGACATGCTTATTGTGGAGGAAGGTGATTGTCTTGGATCAGTTCCTTGATGGTAGATTGGACATGCTTATTGTGGAGGAAGGTGATTGTCTTGGATCAGTTCCTTGATGGTAGATTGGACATGCTTGTTGTGGAGGAAGGTGATTGTCTTGGATCAGTTCCTTGATGGTAGATTGGACATGCTTATTGTGGAGGAAGGTGATTGTCTTGGATCAGTTCCTTGATGGTAGATTGGACATGCTTGTTGTGGAGGAAGGTGGTTGTCTTGGATCAGTTCCTTGATGGTAGATTGGACATGCTTATTGTGGAGGAAGGTGATTGTCTTGGATCAGTTCCTTGATGGTAGATTGGACATGCTTGTTGTGGAGGAAGGTGGTTGTCTTGGATCAGTTCCTTGATGGTAGATTGGACATGCTTGTTGTGGAGGAAGGTGATTGTCTTGGATCAGTTCCTTGATGGTAGATTGGACATGCTTATTGTGGAGGAAGGTGGTTGTCTTGGATCAGTTCCTTGATGGTAGATTGGACATGCTTATTGTGGAGGAAGGTGGTTGTCTTGGATCAGTTCCTTGATGGTAGATTGGACATGCTTATTGTGGAGGAAGGTGATTGTCTTGGATCAGTTCCTTGATGGTAGATTGGACATGCTTATTGTGGAGGAAGGTGGTTGTCTTGGATCAGTTCCTTGATGGTAGATTGGACATGCTTGTTGTGGAGGAAGGTGATTGTCTTGGATCAGTTCCTTGATGGTAGATTGGACATGCTTATTGTGGAGGAAGGTGGTTGTCTTGGATCAGTTCCTTGATGGTAGATTGGACATGCTTATTGTGGAGGAAGGTGATTGTCTTGGATCAGTTCCTTGATGGTAGATTGGACATGCTTGTTGTGGAGGAAGGTGATTGTCTTGGATCAGTTCCTTGATGGTAGATTGGACATGCTTATTGTGGAGGAAGGTGATTGTCTTGGATCAGTTCCTTGATGGTAGATTGGACATGCTTGTTGTGGAGGAAGGTGATTGTCTTGGATCAGTTCCTTGATGGTAGATTGGACATGCTTGTTGTGGAGGAAGGTGATTGTCTTGGATCAGTTCCTTGATGGTAGATTGGACATGCTTGTTGTGGAGGAAGGTGATTGTCTTGGATCAGTTCCTTGATGGTAGATTGGACATGCTTGTTGTGGAGGAAGGTGATTGTCTTGGATCAGTTCCTTGATGGTAGATTGGACATGCTTATTGTGGAGGAAGGTGATTGTCTTGGATCAGTTCCTTGATGGTAGATTGGACATGCTTGTTGTGGAGGAAGGTGATTGTCTTGGATCAGTTCCTTGATGGTAGATTGGACATGCTTATTGTGGAGGAAGGTGATTGTCTTGGATCAGTTCCTTGATGGTAGATTGGACATGCTTATTGTGGAGGAAGGTGATTGTCTTGGATCAGTTCCTTGATGGTAGATTGGACATGCTTATTGTGGAGGAAGGTGATTGTCTTGGATCAGTTCCTTGATGGTAGATTGGACATGCTTATTGTGGAGGAAGGTGATTGTCTTGGATCAGTTCCTTGATGGTAGATTGGACATGCTTATTGTGGAGGAAGGTGATTGTCTTGGATCAGTTCCTTGATGGTAGATTGGACATGCTTGTTGTGGAGGAAGGTGGTTGTCTTGGATCAGTTCCTTGATGGTAGATTGGACATGCTTGTTGTGGAGGAAGGTGATTGTCTTGGATCAGTTCCTTGATGGTAGATTGGACATGCTTATTGTGGAGGAAGGTGATTGTCTTGGATCAGTTCCTTGATGGTAGATTGGACATGCTTGTTGTGGAGGAAGGTGGTTGTCTTGGATCAGTTCCTTGATGGTAGATTGGACATGCTTGTTGTGGAGGAAGGTGATTGTCTTGGATCAGTTCCTTGATGGTAGATTGGACATGCTTATTGTGGAGGAAGGTGGTTGTCTTGGATCAGTTCCTTGATGGTAGATTGGACATGCTTGTTGTGGAGGAAGGTGATTGTCTTGGATCAGTTCCTTGATGGTAGATTGGACATGCTTATTGTGGAGGAAGGTGATTGTCTTGGATCAGTTCCTTGATGGTAGATTGGACATGCTTGTTGTGGAGGAAGGTGATTGTCTTGGATCAGTTCCTTGATGGTAGATTGGACATGCTTATTGTGGAGGAAGGTGATTGTCTTGGATCAGTTCCTTGATGGTAGATTGGACATGCTTGTTGTGGAGGAAGGTGATTGTCTTGGATCAGTTCCTTGATGGTAGATTGGACATGCTTATTGTGGAGGAAGGTGATTGTCTTGGATCAGTTCCTTGATGGTAGATTGGACATGCTTATTGTGGAGGAAGGTGGTTGTCTTGGATCAGTTCCTTGATGGTAGATTGGACATGCTTATTGTGGAGGAAGGTGATTGTCTTGGATCAGTTCCTTGATGGTAGATTGGACATGCTTATTGTGGAGGAAGGTGATTGTCTTGGATCAGTTCCTTGATGGTAGATTGGACATGCTTATTGTGGAGGAAGGTGATTGTCTTGGATCAGTTCCTTGATGGTAGATTGGACATGCTTGTTGTGGAGGAAGGTGATTGTCTTGGATCAGTTCCTTGATGGTAGATTGGACATGCTTATTGTGGAGGAAGGTGATTGTCTTGGATCAGTTCCTTGATGGTAGATTGGACATGCTTATTGTGGAGGAAGGTGATTGTCTTGGATCAGTTCCTTGATGGTAGATTGGACATGCTTATTGTGGAGGAAGGTGATTGTCTTGGATCAGTTCCTTGATGGTAGATTGGACATGCTTGTTGTGGAGGAAGGTGGTTGTCTTGGATCAGTTCCTTGATGGTAGATTGGACATGCTTATTGTGGAGGAAGGTGATTGTCTTGGATCAGTTCCTTGATGGTAGATTGGACATGCTTATTGTGGAGGAAGGTGATTGTCTTGGATCAGTTCCTTGATGGTAGATTGGACATGCTTGTTGTGGAGGAAGGTGATTGTCTTGGATCAGTTCCTTGATGGTAGATTGGACATGCTTATTGTGGAGGAAGGTGATTGTCTTGGATCAGTTCCTTGATGGTAGATTGGACATGCTTGTTGTGGAGGAAGGTGATTGTCTTGGATCAGTTCCTTGATGGTAGATTGGACATGCTTGTTGTGGAGGAAGGTGATTGTCTTGGATCAGTTCCTTGATGGTAGATTGGACATGCTTGTTGTGGAGGAAGGTGATTGTCTTGGATCAGTTCCTTGATGGTAGATTGGACATGCTTATTGTGGAGGAAGGTGATTGTCTTGGATCAGTTCCTTGATGGTAGATTGGACATGCTTATTGTGGAGGAAGGTGATTGTCTTGGATCAGTTCCTTGATGGTAGATTGGACATGCTTGTTGTGGAGGAAGGTGATTGTCTTGGATCAGTTCCTTGATGGTAGATTGGACATGCTTATTGTGGAGGAAGGTGATTGTCTTGGATCAGTTCCTTGATGGTAGATTGGACATGCTTATTGTGGAGGAAGGTGGTTGTCTTGGATCAGTTCCTTGATGGTAGATTGGACATGCTTATTGTGGAGGAAGGTGATTGTCTTGGATCAGTTCCTTGATGGTAGATTGGACATGCTTATTGTGGAGGAAGGTGATTGTCTTGGATCAGTTCCTTGATGGTAGATTGGACATGCTTATTGTGGAGGAAGGTGATTGTCTTGGATCAGTTCCTTGATGGTAGATTGGACATGCTTATTGTGGAGGAAGGTGATTGTCTTGGATCAGTTCCTTGATGGTAGATTGGACATGCTTATTGTGGAGGAAGGTGATTGTCTTGGATCAGTTCCTTGATGGTAGATTGGACATGCTTATTGTGGAGGAAGGTGATTGTCTTGGATCAGTTCCTTGATGGTAGATTGGACATGCTTATTGTGGAGGAAGGTGATTGTCTTGGATCAGTTCCTTGATGGTAGATTGGACATGCTTGTTGTGGAGGAAGGTGGTTGTCTTGGATCAGTTCCTTGATGGTAGATTGGACATGCTTGTTGTGGAGGAAGGTGATTGTCTTGGATCAGTTCCTTGATGGTAGATTGGACATGCTTGTTGTGGAGGAAGGTGATTGTCTTGGATCAGTTCCTTGATGGTAGATTGGACATGCTTGTTGTGGAGGAAGGTGATTGTCTTGGATCAGTTCCTTGATGGTAGATTGGACATGCTTATTGTGGAGGAAGGTGATTGTCTTGGATCAGTTCCTTGATGGTAGATTGGACATGCTTATTGTGGAGGAAGGTGATTGTCTTGGATCAGTTCCTTGATGGTAGATTGGACATGCTTGTTGTGGAGGAAGGTGATTGTCTTGGATCAGTTCCTTGATGGTAGATTGGACATGCTTATTGTGGAGGAAGGTGATTGTCTTGGATCAGTTCCTTGATGGTAGATTGGACATGCTTGTTGTGGAGGAAGGTGATTGTCTTGGATCAGTTCCTTGATGGTAGATTGGACATGCTTATTGTGGAGGAAGGTGATTGTCTTGGATCAGTTCCTTGATGGTAGATTGGACATGCTTGTTGTGGAGGAAGGTGATTGTCTTGGATCAGTTCCTTGATGGTAGATTGGACATGCTTATTGTGGAGGAAGGTGGTTGTCTTGGATCAGTTCCTTGATGGTAGATTGGACATGCTTGTTGTGGAGGAAGGTGATTGTCTTGGATCAGTTCCTTGATGGTAGATTGGACATGCTTATTGTGGAGGAAGGTGATTGTCTTGGATCAGTTCCTTGATGGTAGATTGGACATGCTTGTTGTGGAGGAAGGTGATTGTCTTGGATCAGTTCCTTGATGGTAGATTGGACATGCTTGTTGTGGAGGAAGGTGATTGTCTTGGATCAGTTCCTTGATGGTAGATTGGACATGCTTATTGTGGAGGAAGGTGATTGTCTTGGATCAGTTCCTTGATGGTAGATTGGACATGCTTGTTGTGGAGGAAGGTGATTGTCTTGGATCAGTTCCTTGATGGTAGATTGGACATGCTTGTTGTGGAGGAAGGTGATTGTCTTGGATCAGTTCCTTGATGGTAGATTGGACATGCTTGTTGTGGAGGAAGGTGATTGTCTTGGATCAGTTCCTTGATGGTAGATTGGACATGCTTGTTGTGGAGGAAGGTGATTGTCTTGGATCAGTTCCTTGATGGTAGATTGGACATGCTTGTTGTGGAGGAAGGTGATTGTCTTGGATCAGTTCCTTGATGGTAGATTGGACATGCTTATTGTGGAGGAAGGTGATTGTCTTGGATCAGTTCCTTGATGGTAGATTGGACATGCTTGTTGTGGAGGAAGGTGATTGTCTTGGATCAGTTCCTTGATGGTAGATTGGACATGCTTATTGTGGAGGAAGGTGGTTGTCTTGGATCAGTTCCTTGATGGTAGATTGGACATGCTTGTTGTGGAGGAAGGTGATTGTCTTGGATCAGTTCCTTGATGGTAGATTGGACATGCTTGTTGTGGAGGAAGGTGATTGTCTTGGATCAGTTCCTTGATGGTAGATTGGACATGCTTATTGTGGAGGAAGGTGATTGTCTTGGATCAGTTCCTTGATGGTAGATTGGACATGCTTATTGTGGAGGAAGGTGATTGTCTTGGATCAGTTCCTTGATGGTAGATTGGACATGCTTGTTGTGGAGGAAGGTGATTGTCTTGGATCAGTTCCTTGATGGTAGATTGGACATGCTTGTTGTGGAGGAAGGTGGTTGTCTTGGATCAGTTCCTTGATGGTAGATTGGACATGCTTGTTGTGGAGGAAGGTGATTGTCTTGGATCAGTTCCTTGATGGTAGATTGGACATGCTTATTGTGGAGGAAGGTGATTGTCTTGGATCAGTTCCTTGATGGTAGATTGGACATGCTTGTTGTGGAGGAAGGTGATTGTCTTGGATCAGTTCCTTGATGGTAGATTGGACATGCTTATTGTGGAGGAAGGTGATTGTCTTGGATCAGTTCCTTGATGGTAGATTGGACATGCTTGTTGTGGAGGAAGGTGATTGTCTTGGATCAGTTCCTTGATGGTAGATTGGACATGCTTGTTGTGGAGGAAGGTGATTGTCTTGGATCAGTTCCTTGATGGTAGATTGGACATGCTTATTGTGGAGGAAGGTGATTGTCTTGGATCAGTTCCTTGATGGTAGATTGGACATGCTTATTGTGGAGGAAGGTGATTGTCTTGGATCAGTTCCTTGATGGTAGATTGGACATGCTTATTGTGGAGGAAGGTGATTGTCTTGGATCAGTTCCTTGATGGTAGATTGGACATGCTTATTGTGGAGGAAGGTGATTGTCTTGGATCAGTTCCTTGATGGTAGATTGGACATGCTTATTGTGGAGGAAGGTGATTGTCTTGGATCAGTTCCTTGATGGTAGATTGGACATGCTTGTTGTGGAGGAAGGTGATTGTCTTGGATCAGTTCCTTGATGGTAGATTGGACATGCTTGTTGTGGAGGAAGGTGATTGTCTTGGATCAGTTCCTTGATGGTAGATTGGACATGCTTGTTGTGGAGGAAGGTGATTGTCTTGGATCAGTTCCTTGATGGTAGATTGGACATGCTTATTGTGGAGGAAGGTGATTGTCTTGGATCAGTTCCTTGATGGTAGATTGGACATGCTTATTGTGGAGGAAGGTGATTGTCTTGGATCAGTTCCTTGATGGTAGATTGGACATGCTTATTGTGGAGGAAGGTGATTGTCTTGGATCAGTTCCTTGATGGTAGATTGGACATGCTTGTTGTGGAGGAAGGTGATTGTCTTGGATCAGTTCCTTGATGGTAGATTGGACATGCTTATTGTGGAGGAAGGTGATTGTCTTGGATCAGTTCCTTGATGGTAGATTGGACATGCTTATTGTGGAGGAAGGTGATTGTCTTGGATCAGTTCCTTGATGGTAGATTGGACATGCTTATTGTGGAGGAAGGTGATTGTCTTGGATCAGTTCCTTGATGGTAGATTGGACATGCTTATTGTGGAGGAAGGTGATTGTCTTGGATCAGTTCCTTGATGGTAGATTGGACATGCTTATTGTGGAGGAAGGTGATTGTCTTGGATCAGTTCCTTGATGGTAGATTGGACATGCTTGTTGTGGAGGAAGGTGATTGTCTTGGATCAGTTCCTTGATGGTAGATTGGACATGCTTATTGTGGAGGAAGGTGATTGTCTTGGATCAGTTCCTTGATGGTAGATTGGACATGCTTGTTGTGGAGGAAGGTGATTGTCTTGGATCAGTTCCTTGATGGTAGATTGGACATGCTTATTGTGGAGGAAGGTGATTGTCTTGGATCAGTTCCTTGATGGTAGATTGGACATGCTTGTTGTGGAGGAAGGTGATTGTCTTGGATCAGTTCCTTGATGGTAGATTGGACATGCTTGTTGTGGAGGAAGGTGATTGTCTTGGATCAGTTCCTTGATGGTAGATTGGACATGCTTGTTGTGGAGGAAGGTGGTTGTCTTGGATCAGTTCCTTGATGGTAGATTGGACATGCTTGTTGTGGAGGAAGGTGGTTGTCTTGGATCAGTTCCTTGATGGTAGATTGGACATGCTTGTTGTGGAGGAAGGTGATTGTCTTGGATCAGTTCCTTGATGGTAGATTGGACATGCTTGTTGTGGAGGAAGGTGATTGTCTTGGATCAGTTCCTTGATGGTAGATTGGACATGCTTATTGTGGAGGAAGGTGATTGTCTTGGATCAGTTCCTTGATGGTAGATTGGACATGCTTGTTGTGGAGGAAGGTGATTGTCTTGGATCAGTTCCTTGATGGTAGATTGGACATGCTTGTTGTGGAGGAAGGTGATTGTCTTGGATCAGTTCCTTGATGGTAGATTGGACATGCTTGTTGTGGAGGAAGGTGATTGTCTTGGATCAGTTCCTTGATGGTAGATTGGACATGCTTATTGTGGAGGAAGGTGATTGTCTTGGATCAGTTCCTTGATGGTAGATTGGACATGCTTGTTGTGGAGGAAGGTGATTGTCTTGGATCAGTTCCTTGATGGTAGATTGGACATGCTTATTGTGGAGGAAGGTGATTGTCTTGGATCAGTTCCTTGATGGTAGATTGGACATGCTTGTTGTGGAGGAAGGTGATTGTCTTGGATCAGTTCCTTGATGGTAGATTGGACATGCTTGTTGTGGAGGAAGGTGATTGTCTTGGATCAGTTCCTTGATGGTAGATTGGACATGCTTGTTGTGGAGGAAGGTGATTGTCTTGGATCAGTTCCTTGATGGTAGATTGGACATGCTTATTGTGGAGGAAGGTGATTGTCTTGGATCAGTTCCTTGATGGTAGATTGGACATGCTTATTGTGGAGGAAGGTGATTGTCTTGGATCAGTTCCTTGATGGTAGATTGGACATGCTTATTGTGGAGGAAGGTGATTGTCTTGGATCAGTTCCTTGATGGTAGATTGGACATGCTTATTGTGGAGGAAGGTGATTGTCTTGGATCAGTTCCTTGATGGTAGATTGGACATGCTTATTGTGGAGGAAGGTGATTGTCTTGGATCAGTTCCTTGATGGTAGATTGGACATGCTTATTGTGGAGGAAGGTGATTGTCTTGGATCAGTTCCTTGATGGTAGATTGGACATGCTTGTTGTGGAGGAAGGTGATTGTCTTGGATCAGTTCCTTGATGGTAGATTGGACATGCTTGTTGTGGAGGAAGGTGATTGTCTTGGATCAGTTCCTTGATGGTAGATTGGACATGCTTATTGTGGAGGAAGGTGATTGTCTTGGATCAGTTCCTTGATGGTAGATTGGACATGCTTGTTGTGGAGGAAGGTGATTGTCTTGGATCAGTTCCTTGATGGTAGATTGGACATGCTTATTGTGGAGGAAGGTGATTGTCTTGGATCAGTTCCTTGATGGTAGATTGGACATGCTTATTGTGGAGGAAGGTGATTGTCTTGGATCAGTTCCTTGATGGTAGATTGGACATGCTTGTTGTGGAGGAAGGTGATTGTCTTGGATCAGTTCCTTGATGGTAGATTGGACATGCTTATTGTGGAGGAAGGTGATTGTCTTGGATCAGTTCCTTGATGGTAGATTGGACATGCTTATTGTGGAGGAAGGTGATTGTCTTGGATCAGTTCCTTGATGGTAGATTGGACATGCTTATTGTGGAGGAAGGTGATTGTCTTGGATCAGTTCCTTGATGGTAGATTGGACATGCTTATTGTGGAGGAAGGTGATTGTCTTGGATCAGTTCCTTGATGGTAGATTGGACATGCTTATTGTGGAGGAAGGTGATTGTCTTGGATCAGTTCCTTGATGGTAGATTGGACATGCTTGTTGTGGAGGAAGGTGATTGTCTTGGATCAGTTCCTTGATGGTAGATTGGACATGCTTATTGTGGAGGAAGGTGGTTGTCTTGGATCAGTTCCTTGATGGTAGATTGGACATGCTTGTTGTGGAGGAAGGTGATTGTCTTGGATCAGTTCCTTGATGGTAGATTGGACATGCTTGTTGTGGAGGAAGGTGATTGTCTTGGATCAGTTCCTTGATGGTAGATTGGACATGCTTGTTGTGGAGGAAGGTGATTGTCTTGGATCAGTTCCTTGATGGTAGATTGGACATGCTTGTTGTGGAGGAAGGTGATTGTCTTGGATCAGTTCCTTGATGGTAGATTGGACATGCTTATTGTGGAGGAAGGTGATTGTCTTGGATCAGTTCCTTGATGGTAGATTGGACATGCTTGTTGTGGAGGAAGGTGATTGTCTTGGATCAGTTCCTTGATGGTAGATTGGACATGCTTATTGTGGAGGAAGGTGATTGTCTTGGATCAGTTCCTTGATGGTAGATTGGACATGCTTATTGTGGAGGAAGGTGATTGTCTTGGATCAGTTCCTTGATGGTAGATTGGACATGCTTGTTGTGGAGGAAGGTGATTGTCTTGGATCAGTTCCTTGATGGTAGATTGGACATGCTTATTGTGGAGGAAGGTGATTGTCTTGGATCAGTTCCTTGATGGTAGATTGGACATGCTTGTTGTGGAGGAAGGTGATTGTCTTGGATCAGTTCCTTGATGGTAGATTGGACATGCTTATTGTGGAGGAAGGTGATTGTCTTGGATCAGTTCCTTGATGGTAGATTGGACATGCTTATTGTGGAGGAAGGTGATTGTCTTGGATCAGTTCCTTGATGGTAGATTGGACATGCTTATTGTGGAGGAAGGTGATTGTCTTGGATCAGTTCCTTGATGGTAGATTGGACATGCTTGTTGTGGAGGAAGGTGATTGTCTTGGATCAGTTCCTTGATGGTAGATTGGACATGCTTATTGTGGAGGAAGGTGATTGTCTTGGATCAGTTCCTTGATGGTAGATTGGACATGCTTATTGTGGAGGAAGGTGATTGTCTTGGATCAGTTCCTTGATGGTAGATTGGACATGCTTATTGTGGAGGAAGGTGATTGTCTTGGATCAGTTCCTTGATGGTAGATTGGACATGCTTGTTGTGGAGGAAGGTGATTGTCTTGGATCAGTTCCTTGATGGTAGATTGGACATGCTTATTGTGGAGGAAGGTGATTGTCTTGGATCAGTTCCTTGATGGTAGATTGGACATGCTTATTGTGGAGGAAGGTGATTGTCTTGGATCAGTTCCTTGATGGTAGATTGGACATGCTTATTGTGGAGGAAGGTGATTGTCTTGGATCAGTTCCTTGATGGTAGATTGGACATGCTTATTGTGGAGGAAGGTGATTGTCTTGGATCAGTTCCTTGATGGTAGATTGGACATGCTTGTTGTGGAGGAAGGTGATTGTCTTGGATCAGTTCCTTGATGGTAGATTGGACATGCTTATTGTGGAGGAAGGTGATTGTCTTGGATCAGTTCCTTGATGGTAGATTGGACATGCTTGTTGTGGAGGAAGGTGATTGTCTTGGATCAGTTCCTTGATGGTAGATTGGACATGCTTATTGTGGAGGAAGGTGATTGTCTTGGATCAGTTCCTTGATGGTAGATTGGACATGCTTGTTGTGGAGGAAGGTGATTGTCTTGGATCAGTTCCTTGATGGTAGATTGGACATGCTTATTGTGGAGGAAGGTGATTGTCTTGGATCAGTTCCTTGATGGTAGATTGGACATGCTTATTGTGGAGGAAGGTGGTTGTCTTGGATCAGTTCCTTGATGGTAGATTGGACATGCTTGTTGTGGAGGAAGGTGATTGTCTTGGATCAGTTCCTTGATGGTAGATTGGACATGCTTATTGTGGAGGAAGGTGATTGTCTTGGATCAGTTCCTTGATGGTAGATTGGACATGCTTGTTGTGGAGGAAGGTGATTGTCTTGGATCAGTTCCTTGATGGTAGATTGGACATGCTTGTTGTGGAGGAAGGTGATTGTCTTGGATCAGTTCCTTGATGGTAGATTGGACATGCTTGTTGTGGAGGAAGGTGATTGTCTTGGATCAGTTCCTTGATGGTAGATTGGACATGCTTGTTGTGGAGGAAGGTGATTGTCTTGGATCAGTTCCTTGATGGTAGATTGGACATGCTTATTGTGGAGGAAGGTGATTGTCTTGGATCAGTTCCTTGATGGTAGATTGGACATGCTTGTTGTGGAGGAAGGTGATTGTCTTGGATCAGTTCCTTGATGGTAGATTGGACATGCTTATTGTGGAGGAAGGTGATTGTCTTGGATCAGTTCCTTGATGGTAGATTGGACATGCTTATTGTGGAGGAAGGTGATTGTCTTGGATCAGTTCCTTGATGGTAGATTGGACATGCTTATTGTGGAGGAAGGTGATTGTCTTGGATCAGTTCCTTGATGGTAGATTGGACATGCTTGTTGTGGAGGAAGGTGATTGTCTTGGATCAGTTCCTTGATGGTAGATTGGACATGCTTATTGTGGAGGAAGGTGATTGTCTTGGATCAGTTCCTTGATGGTAGATTGGACATGCTTATTGTGGAGGAAGGTGGTTGTCTTGGATCAGTTCCTTGATGGTAGATTGGACATGCTTGTTGTGGAGGAAGGTGATTGTCTTGGATCAGTTCCTTGATGGTAGATTGGACATGCTTATTGTGGAGGAAGGTGATTGTCTTGGATCAGTTCCTTGATGGTAGATTGGACATGCTTGTTGTGGAGGAAGGTGATTGTCTTGGATCAGTTCCTTGATGGTAGATTGGACATGCTTGTTGTGGAGGAAGGTGATTGTCTTGGATCAGTTCCTTGATGGTAGATTGGACATGCTTGTTGTGGAGGAAGGTGGTTGTCTTGGATCAGTTCCTTGATGGTAGATTGGACATGCTTGTTGTGGAGGAAGGTGATTGTCTTGGATCAGTTCCTTGATGGTAGATTGGACATGCTTATTGTGGAGGAAGGTGATTGTCTTGGATCAGTTCCTTGATGGTAGATTGGACATGCTTGTTGTGGAGGAAGGTGATTGTCTTGGATCAGTTCCTTGATGGTAGATTGGACATGCTTGTTGTGGAGGAAGGTGATTGTCTTGGATCAGTTCCTTGATGGTAGATTGGACATGCTTGTTGTGGAGGAAGGTGATTGTCTTGGATCAGTTCCTTGATGGTAGATTGGACATGCTTATTGTGGAGGAAGGTGATTGTCTTGGATCAGTTCCTTGATGGTAGATTGGACATGCTTGTTGTGGAGGAAGGTGATTGTCTTGGATCAGTTCCTTGATGGTAGATTGGACATGCTTATTGTGGAGGAAGGTGATTGTCTTGGATCAGTTCCTTGATGGTAGATTGGACATGCTTATTGTGGAGGAAGGTGATTGTCTTGGATCAGTTCCTTGATGGTAGATTGGACATGCTTATTGTGGAGGAAGGTGATTGTCTTGGATCAGTTCCTTGATGGTAGATTGGACATGCTTGTTGTGGAGGAAGGTGATTGTCTTGGATCAGTTCCTTGATGGTAGATTGGACATGCTTATTGTGGAGGAAGGTGATTGTCTTGGATCAGTTCCTTGATGGTAGATTGGACATGCTTATTGTGGAGGAAGGTGATTGTCTTGGATCAGTTCCTTGATGGTAGATTGGACATGCTTATTGTGGAGGAAGGTGATTGTCTTGGATCAGTTCCTTGATGGTAGATTGGACATGCTTGTTGTGGAGGAAGGTGATTGTCTTGGATCAGTTCCTTGATGGTAGATTGGACATGCTTGTTGTGGAGGAAGGTGATTGTCTTGGATCAGTTCCTTGATGGTAGATTGGACATGCTTATTGTGGAGGAAGGTGATTGTCTTGGATCAGTTCCTTGATGGTAGATTGGACATGCTTGTTGTGGAGGAAGGTGATTGTCTTGGATCAGTTCCTTGATGGTAGATTGGACATGCTTATTGTGGAGGAAGGTGATTGTCTTGGATCAGTTCCTTGATGGTAGATTGGACATGCTTGTTGTGGAGGAAGGTGATTGTCTTGGATCAGTTCCTTGATGGTAGATTGGACATGCTTATTGTGGAGGAAGGTGATTGTCTTGGATCAGTTCCTTGATGGTAGATTGGACATGCTTGTTGTGGAGGAAGGTGATTGTCTTGGATCAGTTCCTTGATGGTAGATTGGACATGCTTATTGTGGAGGAAGGTGGTTGTCTTGGATCAGTTCCTTGATGGTAGATTGGACATGCTTGTTGTGGAGGAAGGTGATTGTCTTGGATCAGTTCCTTGATGGTAGATTGGACATGCTTGTTGTGGAGGAAGGTGATTGTCTTGGATCAGTTCCTTGATGGTAGATTGGACATGCTTGTTGTGGAGGAAGGTGATTGTCTTGGATCAGTTCCTTGATGGTAGATTGGACATGCTTATTGTGGAGGAAGGTGATTGTCTTGGATCAGTTCCTTGATGGTAGATTGGACATGCTTATTGTGGAGGAAGGTGATTGTCTTGGATCAGTTCCTTGATGGTAGATTGGACATGCTTATTGTGGAGGAAGGTGATTGTCTTGGATCAGTTCCTTGATGGTAGATTGGACATGCTTATTGTGGAGGAAGGTGATTGTCTTGGATCAGTTCCTTGATGGTAGATTGGACATGCTTATTGTGGAGGAAGGTGATTGTCTTGGATCAGTTCCTTGATGGTAGATTGGACATGCTTGTTGTGGAGGAAGGTGATTGTCTTGGATCAGTTCCTTGATGGTAGATTGGACATGCTTATTGTGGAGGAAGGTGATTGTCTTGGATCAGTTCCTTGATGGTAGATTGGACATGCTTATTGTGGAGGAAGGTGATTGTCTTGGATCAGTTCCTTGATGGTAGATTGGACATGCTTATTGTGGAGGAAGGTGATTGTCTTGGATCAGTTCCTTGATGGTAGATTGGACATGCTTGTTGTGGAGGAAGGTGATTGTCTTGGATCAGTTCCTTGATGGTAGATTGGACATGCTTGTTGTGGAGGAAGGTGATTGTCTTGGATCAGTTCCTTGATGGTAGATTGGACATGCTTGTTGTGGAGGAAGGTGATTGTCTTGGATCAGTTCCTTGATGGTAGATTGGACATGCTTGTTGTGGAGGAAGGTGATTGTCTTGGATCAGTTCCTTGATGGTAGATTGGACATGCTTATTGTGGAGGAAGGTGATTGTCTTGGATCAGTTCCTTGATGGTAGATTGGACATGCTTATTGTGGAGGAAGGTGATTGTCTTGGATCAGTTCCTTGATGGTAGATTGGACATGCTTATTGTGGAGGAAGGTGATTGTCTTGGATCAGTTCCTTGATGGTAGATTGGACATGCTTGTTGTGGAGGAAGGTGATTGTCTTGGATCAGTTCCTTGATGGTAGATTGGACATGCTTATTGTGGAGGAAGGTGATTGTCTTGGATCAGTTCCTTGATGGTAGATTGGACATGCTTATTGTGGAGGAAGGTGATTGTCTTGGATCAGTTCCTTGATGGTAGATTGGACATGCTTATTGTGGAGGAAGGTGATTGTCTTGGATCAGTTCCTTGATGGTAGATTGGACATGCTTATTGTGGAGGAAGGTGATTGTCTTGGATCAGTTCCTTGATGGTAGATTGGACATGCTTGTTGTGGAGGAAGGTGGTTGTCTTGGATCAGTTCCTTGATGGTAGATTGGACATGCTTGTTGTGGAGGAAGGTGATTGTCTTGGATCAGTTCCTTGATGGTAGATTGGACATGCTTATTGTGGAGGAAGGTGGTTGTCTTGGATCAGTTCCTTGATGGTAGATTGGACATGCTTGTTGTGGAGGAAGGTGATTGTCTTGGATCAGTTCCTTGATGGTAGATTGGACATGCTTATTGTGGAGGAAGGTGATTGTCTTGGATCAGTTCCTTGATGGTAGATTGGACATGCTTGTTGTGGAGGAAGGTGATTGTCTTGGATCAGTTCCTTGATGGTAGATTGGACATGCTTATTGTGGAGGAAGGTGATTGTCTTGGATCAGTTCCTTGATGGTAGATTGGACATGCTTATTGTGGAGGAAGGTGATTGTCTTGGATCAGTTCCTTGATGGTAGATTGGACATGCTTATTGTGGAGGAAGGTGATTGTCTTGGATCAGTTCCTTGATGGTAGATTGGACATGCTTATTGTGGAGGAAGGTGATTGTCTTGGATCAGTTCCTTGATGGTAGATTGGACATGCTTGTTGTGGAGGAAGGTGATTGTCTTGGATCAGTTCCTTGATGGTAGATTGGACATGCTTGTTGTGGAGGAAGGTGATTGTCTTGGATCAGTTCCTTGATGGTAGATTGGACATGCTTATTGTGGAGGAAGGTGATTGTCTTGGATCAGTTCCTTGATGGTAGATTGGACATGCTTGTTGTGGAGGAAGGTGATTGTCTTGGATCAGTTCCTTGATGGTAGATTGGACATGCTTATTGTGGAGGAAGGTGATTGTCTTGGATCAGTTCCTTGATGGTAGATTGGACATGCTTGTTGTGGAGGAAGGTGATTGTCTTGGATCAGTTCCTTGATGGTAGATTGGACATGCTTGTTGTGGAGGAAGGTGATTGTCTTGGATCAGTTCCTTGATGGTAGATTGGACATGCTTATTGTGGAGGAAGGTGATTGTCTTGGATCAGTTCCTTGATGGTAGATTGGACATGCTTATTGTGGAGGAAGGTGATTGTCTTGGATCAGTTCCTTGATGGTAGATTGGACATGCTTGTTGTGGAGGAAGGTGATTGTCTTGGATCAGTTCCTTGATGGTAGATTGGACATGCTTATTGTGGAGGAAGGTGATTGTCTTGGATCAGTTCCTTGATGGTAGATTGGACATGCTTGTTGTGGAGGAAGGTGATTGTCTTGGATCAGTTCCTTGATGGTAGATTGGACATGCTTGTTGTGGAGGAAGGTGATTGTCTTGGATCAGTTCCTTGATGGTAGATTGGACATGCTTATTGTGGAGGAAGGTGATTGTCTTGGATCAGTTCCTTGATGGTAGATTGGACATGCTTGTTGTGGAGGAAGGTGATTGTCTTGGATCAGTTCCTTGATGGTAGATTGGACATGCTTGTTGTGGAGGAAGGTGATTGTCTTGGATCAGTTCCTTGATGGTAGATTGGACATGCTTGTTGTGGAGGAAGGTGATTGTCTTGGATCAGTTCCTTGATGGTAGATTGGACATGCTTATTGTGGAGGAAGGTGATTGTCTTGGATCAGTTCCTTGATGGTAGATTGGACATGCTTATTGTGGAGGAAGGTGATTGTCTTGGATCAGTTCCTTGATGGTAGATTGGACATGCTTATTGTGGAGGAAGGTGATTGTCTTGGATCAGTTCCTTGATGGTAGATTGGACATGCTTGTTGTGGAGGAAGGTGATTGTCTTGGATCAGTTCCTTGATGGTAGATTGGACATGCTTATTGTGGAGGAAGGTGATTGTCTTGGATCAGTTCCTTGATGGTAGATTGGACATGCTTGTTGTGGAGGAAGGTGATTGTCTTGGATCAGTTCCTTGATGGTAGATTGGACATGCTTGTTGTGGAGGAAGGTGATTGTCTTGGATCAGTTCCTTGATGGTAGATTGGACATGCTTATTGTGGAGGAAGGTGATTGTCTTGGATCAGTTCCTTGATGGTAGATTGGACATGCTTGTTGTGGAGGAAGGTGATTGTCTTGGATCAGTTCCTTGATGGTAGATTGGACATGCTTATTGTGGAGGAAGGTGATTGTCTTGGATCAGTTCCTTGATGGTAGATTGGACATGCTTATTGTGGAGGAAGGTGATTGTCTTGGATCAGTTCCTTGATGGTAGATTGGACATGCTTATTGTGGAGGAAGGTGATTGTCTTGGATCAGTTCCTTGATGGTAGATTGGACATGCTTATTGTGGAGGAAGGTGATTGTCTTGGATCAGTTCCTTGATGGTAGATTGGACATGCTTATTGTGGAGGAAGGTGATTGTCTTGGATCAGTTCCTTGATGGTAGATTGGACATGCTTGTTGTGGAGGAAGGTGATTGTCTTGGATCAGTTCCTTGATGGTAGATTGGACATGCTTATTGTGGAGGAAGGTGATTGTCTTGGATCAGTTCCTTGATGGTAGATTGGACATGCTTATTGTGGAGGAAGGTGATTGTCTTGGATCAGTTCCTTGATGGTAGATTGGACATGCTTATTGTGGAGGAAGGTGGTTGTCTTGGATCAGTTCCTTGATGGTAGATTGGACATGCTTGTTGTGGAGGAAGGTGATTGTCTTGGATCAGTTCCTTGATGGTAGATTGGACATGCTTATTGTGGAGGAAGGTGATTGTCTTGGATCAGTTCCTTGATGGTAGATTGGACATGCTTGTTGTGGAGGAAGGTGATTGTCTTGGATCAGTTCCTTGATGGTAGATTGGACATGCTTGTTGTGGAGGAAGGTGATTGTCTTGGATCAGTTCCTTGATGGTAGATTGGACATGCTTGTTGTGGAGGAAGGTGATTGTCTTGGATCAGTTCCTTGATGGTAGATTGGACATGCTTATTGTGGAGGAAGGTGATTGTCTTGGATCAGTTCCTTGATGGTAGATTGGACATGCTTGTTGTGGAGGAAGGTGATTGTCTTGGATCAGTTCCTTGATGGTAGATTGGACATGCTTGTTGTGGAGGAAGGTGATTGTCTTGGATCAGTTCCTTGATGGTAGATTGGACATGCTTATTGTGGAGGAAGGTGATTGTCTTGGATCAGTTCCTTGATGGTAGATTGGACATGCTTATTGTGGAGGAAGGTGATTGTCTTGGATCAGTTCCTTGATGGTAGATTGGACATGCTTATTGTGGAGGAAGGTGATTGTCTTGGATCAGTTCCTTGATGGTAGATTGGACATGCTTATTGTGGAGGAAGGTGATTGTCTTGGATCAGTTCCTTGATGGTAGATTGGACATGCTTGTTGTGGAGGAAGGTGATTGTCTTGGATCAGTTCCTTGATGGTAGATTGGACATGCTTGTTGTGGAGGAAGGTGGTTGTCTTGGATCAGTTCCTTGATGGTAGATTGGACATGCTTATTGTGGAGGAAGGTGATTGTCTTGGATCAGTTCCTTGATGGTAGATTGGACATGCTTATTGTGGAGGAAGGTGATTGTCTTGGATCAGTTCCTTGATGGTAGATTGGACATGCTTATTGTGGAGGAAGGTGGTTGTCTTGGATCAGTTCCTTGATGGTAGATTGGACATGCTTGTTGTGGAGGAAGGTGATTGTCTTGGATCAGTTCCTTGATGGTAGATTGGACATGCTTATTGTGGAGGAAGGTGATTGTCTTGGATCAGTTCCTTGATGGTAGATTGGACATGCTTGTTGTGGAGGAAGGTGATTGTCTTGGATCAGTTCCTTGATGGTAGATTGGACATGCTTGTTGTGGAGGAAGGTGATTGTCTTGGATCAGTTCCTTGATGGTAGATTGGACATGCTTATTGTGGAGGAAGGTGATTGTCTTGGATCAGTTCCTTGATGGTAGATTGGACATGCTTGTTGTGGAGGAAGGTGATTGTCTTGGATCAGTTCCTTGATGGTAGATTGGACATGCTTATTGTGGAGGAAGGTGATTGTCTTGGATCAGTTCCTTGATGGTAGATTGGACATGCTTGTTGTGGAGGAAGGTGATTGTCTTGGATCAGTTCCTTGATGGTAGATTGGACATGCTTGTTGTGGAGGAAGGTGATTGTCTTGGATCAGTTCCTTGATGGTAGATTGGACATGCTTATTGTGGAGGAAGGTGGTTGTCTTGGATCAGTTCCTTGATGGTAGATTGGACATGCTTATTGTGGAGGAAGGTGATTGTCTTGGATCAGTTCCTTGATGGTAGATTGGACATGCTTATTGTGGAGGAAGGTGATTGTCTTGGATCAGTTCCTTGATGGTAGATTGGACATGCTTGTTGTGGAGGAAGGTGATTGTCTTGGATCAGTTCCTTGATGGTAGATTGGACATGCTTATTGTGGAGGAAGGTGATTGTCTTGGATCAGTTCCTTGATGGTAGATTGGACATGCTTATTGTGGAGGAAGGTGATTGTCTTGGATCAGTTCCTTGATGGTAGATTGGACATGCTTATTGTGGAGGAAGGTGATTGTCTTGGATCAGTTCCTTGATGGTAGATTGGACATGCTTGTTGTGGAGGAAGGTGATTGTCTTGGATCAGTTCCTTGATGGTAGATTGGACATGCTTGTTGTGGAGGAAGGTGATTGTCTTGGATCAGTTCCTTGATGGTAGATTGGACATGCTTGTTGTGGAGGAAGGTGATTGTCTTGGATCAGTTCCTTGATGGTAGATTGGACATGCTTATTGTGGAGGAAGGTGATTGTCTTGGATCAGTTCCTTGATGGTAGATTGGACATGCTTGTTGTGGAGGAAGGTGATTGTCTTGGATCAGTTCCTTGATGGTAGATTGGACATGCTTATTGTGGAGGAAGGTGATTGTCTTGGATCAGTTCCTTGATGGTAGATTGGACATGCTTGTTGTGGAGGAAGGTGATTGTCTTGGATCAGTTCCTTGATGGTAGATTGGACATGCTTATTGTGGAGGAAGGTGATTGTCTTGGATCAGTTCCTTGATGGTAGATTGGACATGCTTGTTGTGGAGGAAGGTGATTGTCTTGGATCAGTTCCTTGATGGTAGATTGGACATGCTTATTGTGGAGGAAGGTGATTGTCTTGGATCAGTTCCTTGATGGTAGATTGGACATGCTTGTTGTGGAGGAAGGTGATTGTCTTGGATCAGTTCCTTGATGGTAGATTGGACATGCTTATTGTGGAGGAAGGTGATTGTCTTGGATCAGTTCCTTGATGGTAGATTGGACATGCTTATTGTGGAGGAAGGTGGTTGTCTTGGATCAGTTCCTTGATGGTAGATTGGACATGCTTATTGTGGAGGAAGGTGATTGTCTTGGATCAGTTCCTTGATGGTAGATTGGACATGCTTATTGTGGAGGAAGGTGATTGTCTTGGATCAGTTCCTTGATGGTAGATTGGACATGCTTATTGTGGAGGAAGGTGATTGTCTTGGATCAGTTCCTTGATGGTAGATTGGACATGCTTATTGTGGAGGAAGGTGGTTGTCTTGGATCAGTTCCTTGATGGTAGATTGGACATGCTTATTGTGGAGGAAGGTGATTGTCTTGGATCAGTTCCTTGATGGTAGATTGGACATGCTTATTGTGGAGGAAGGTGATTGTCTTGGATCAGTTCCTTGATGGTAGATTGGACATGCTTATTGTGGAGGAAGGTGATTGTCTTGGATCAGTTCCTTGATGGTAGATTGGACATGCTTGTTGTGGAGGAAGGTGATTGTCTTGGATCAGTTCCTTGATGGTAGATTGGACATGCTTATTGTGGAGGAAGGTGATTGTCTTGGATCAGTTCCTTGATGGTAGATTGGACATGCTTATTGTGGAGGAAGGTGGTTGTCTTGGATCAGTTCCTTGATGGTAGATTGGACATGCTTGTTGTGGAGGAAGGTGATTGTCTTGGATCAGTTCCTTGATGGTAGATTGGACATGCTTATTGTGGAGGAAGGTGGTTGTCTTGGATCAGTTCCTTGATGGTAGATTGGACATGCTTATTGTGGAGGAAGGTGATTGTCTTGGATCAGTTCCTTGATGGTAGATTGGACATGCTTATTGTGGAGGAAGGTGATTGTCTTGGATCAGTTCCTTGATGGTAGATTGGACATGCTTATTGTGGAGGAAGGTGATTGTCTTGGATCAGTTCCTTGATGGTAGATTGGACATGCTTATTGTGGAGGAAGGTGATTGTCTTGGATCAGTTCCTTGATGGTAGATTGGACATGCTTATTGTGGAGGAAGGTGATTGTCTTGGATCAGTTCCTTGATGGTAGATTGGACATGCTTATTGTGGAGGAAGGTGATTGTCTTGGATCAGTTCCTTGATGGTAGATTGGACATGCTTATTGTGGAGGAAGGTGATTGTCTTGGATCAGTTCCTTGATGGTAGATTGGACATGCTTGTTGTGGAGGAAGGTGATTGTCTTGGATCAGTTCCTTGATGGTAGATTGGACATGCTTGTTGTGGAGGAAGGTGATTGTCTTGGATCAGTTCCTTGATGGTAGATTGGACATGCTTATTGTGGAGGAAGGTGATTGTCTTGGATCAGTTCCTTGATGGTAGATTGGACATGCTTGTTGTGGAGGAAGGTGATTGTCTTGGATCAGTTCCTTGATGGTAGATTGGACATGCTTATTGTGGAGGAAGGTGATTGTCTTGGATCAGTTCCTTGATGGTAGATTGGACATGCTTATTGTGGAGGAAGGTGATTGTCTTGGATCAGTTCCTTGATGGTAGATTGGACATGCTTGTTGTGGAGGAAGGTGATTGTCTTGGATCAGTTCCTTGATGGTAGATTGGACATGCTTATTGTGGAGGAAGGTGATTGTCTTGGATCAGTTCCTTGATGGTAGATTGGACATGCTTGTTGTGGAGGAAGGTGATTGTCTTGGATCAGTTCCTTGATGGTAGATTGGACATGCTTGTTGTGGAGGAAGGTGATTGTCTTGGATCAGTTCCTTGATGGTAGATTGGACATGCTTGTTGTGGAGGAAGGTGATTGTCTTGGATCAGTTCCTTGATGGTAGATTGGACATGCTTGTTGTGGAGGAAGGTGGTTGTCTTGGATCAGTTCCTTGATGGTAGATTGGACATGCTTGTTGTGGAGGAAGGTGATTGTCTTGGATCAGTTCCTTGATGGTAGATTGGACATGCTTATTGTGGAGGAAGGTGGTTGTCTTGGATCAGTTCCTTGATGGTAGATTGGACATGCTTGTTGTGGAGGAAGGTGATTGTCTTGGATCAGTTCCTTGATGGTAGATTGGACATGCTTATTGTGGAGGAAGGTGATTGTCTTGGATCAGTTCCTTGATGGTAGATTGGACATGCTTATTGTGGAGGAAGGTGATTGTCTTGGATCAGTTCCTTGATGGTAGATTGGACATGCTTGTTGTGGAGGAAGGTGATTGTCTTGGATCAGTTCCTTGATGGTAGATTGGACATGCTTATTGTGGAGGAAGGTGATTGTCTTGGATCAGTTCCTTGATGGTAGATTGGACATGCTTGTTGTGGAGGAAGGTGATTGTCTTGGATCAGTTCCTTGATGGTAGATTGGACATGCTTGTTGTGGAGGAAGGTGGTTGTCTTGGATCAGTTCCTTGATGGTAGATTGGACATGCTTATTGTGGAGGAAGGTGATTGTCTTGGATCAGTTCCTTGATGGTAGATTGGACATGCTTATTGTGGAGGAAGGTGGTTGTCTTGGATCAGTTCCTTGATGGTAGATTGGACATGCTTGTTGTGGAGGAAGGTGATTGTCTTGGATCAGTTCCTTGATGGTAGATTGGACATGCTTGTTGTGGAGGAAGGTGATTGTCTTGGATCAGTTCCTTGATGGTAGATTGGACATGCTTGTTGTGGAGGAAGGTGATTGTCTTGGATCAGTTCCTTGATGGTAGATTGGACATGCTTATTGTGGAGGAAGGTGATTGTCTTGGATCAGTTCCTTGATGGTAGATTGGACATGCTTGTTGTGGAGGAAGGTGATTGTCTTGGATCAGTTCCTTGATGGTAGATTGGACATGCTTATTGTGGAGGAAGGTGATTGTCTTGGATCAGTTCCTTGATGGTAGATTGGACATGCTTATTGTGGAGGAAGGTGATTGTCTTGGATCAGTTCCTTGATGGTAGATTGGACATGCTTATTGTGGAGGAAGGTGATTGTCTTGGATCAGTTCCTTGATGGTAGATTGGACATGCTTATTGTGGAGGAAGGTGATTGTCTTGGATCAGTTCCTTGATGGTAGATTGGACATGCTTATTGTGGAGGAAGGTGATTGTCTTGGATCAGTTCCTTGATGGTAGATTGGACATGCTTGTTGTGGAGGAAGGTGATTGTCTTGGATCAGTTCCTTGATGGTAGATTGGACATGCTTGTTGTGGAGGAAGGTGATTGTCTTGGATCAGTTCCTTGATGGTAGATTGGACATGCTTATTGTGGAGGAAGGTGATTGTCTTGGATCAGTTCCTTGATGGTAGATTGGACATGCTTGTTGTGGAGGAAGGTGATTGTCTTGGATCAGTTCCTTGATGGTAGATTGGACATGCTTGTTGTGGAGGAAGGTGATTGTCTTGGATCAGTTCCTTGATGGTAGATTGGACATGCTTATTGTGGAGGAAGGTGATTGTCTTGGATCAGTTCCTTGATGGTAGATTGGACATGCTTATTGTGGAGGAAGGTGATTGTCTTGGATCAGTTCCTTGATGGTAGATTGGACATGCTTATTGTGGAGGAAGGTGATTGTCTTGGATCAGTTCCTTGATGGTAGATTGGACATGCTTGTTGTGGAGGAAGGTGATTGTCTTGGATCAGTTCCTTGATGGTAGATTGGACATGCTTATTGTGGAGGAAGGTGATTGTCTTGGATCAGTTCCTTGATGGTAGATTGGACATGCTTGTTGTGGAGGAAGGTGATTGTCTTGGATCAGTTCCTTGATGGTAGATTGGACATGCTTGTTGTGGAGGAAGGTGATTGTCTTGGATCAGTTCCTTGATGGTAGATTGGACATGCTTGTTGTGGAGGAAGGTGATTGTCTTGGATCAGTTCCTTGATGGTAGATTGGACATGCTTATTGTGGAGGAAGGTGATTGTCTTGGATCAGTTCCTTGATGGTAGATTGGACATGCTTGTTGTGGAGGAAGGTGATTGTCTTGGATCAGTTCCTTGATGGTAGATTGGACATGCTTGTTGTGGAGGAAGGTGATTGTCTTGGATCAGTTCCTTGATGGTAGATTGGACATGCTTATTGTGGAGGAAGGTGATTGTCTTGGATCAGTTCCTTGATGGTAGATTGGACATGCTTATTGTGGAGGAAGGTGATTGTCTTGGATCAGTTCCTTGATGGTAGATTGGACATGCTTATTGTGGAGGAAGGTGATTGTCTTGGATCAGTTCCTTGATGGTAGATTGGACATGCTTATTGTGGAGGAAGGTGATTGTCTTGGATCAGTTCCTTGATGGTAGATTGGACATGCTTATTGTGGAGGAAGGTGATTGTCTTGGATCAGTTCCTTGATGGTAGATTGGACATGCTTATTGTGGAGGAAGGTGATTGTCTTGGATCAGTTCCTTGATGGTAGATTGGACATGCTTATTGTGGAGGAAGGTGATTGTCTTGGATCAGTTCCTTGATGGTAGATTGGACATGCTTGTTGTGGAGGAAGGTGATTGTCTTGGATCAGTTCCTTGATGGTAGATTGGACATGCTTGTTGTGGAGGAAGGTGATTGTCTTGGATCAGTTCCTTGATGGTAGATTGGACATGCTTGTTGTGGAGGAAGGTGATTGTCTTGGATCAGTTCCTTGATGGTAGATTGGACATGCTTATTGTGGAGGAAGGTGATTGTCTTGGATCAGTTCCTTGATGGTAGATTGGACATGCTTGTTGTGGAGGAAGGTGATTGTCTTGGATCAGTTCCTTGATGGTAGATTGGACATGCTTATTGTGGAGGAAGGTGATTGTCTTGGATCAGTTCCTTGATGGTAGATTGGACATGCTTGTTGTGGAGGAAGGTGATTGTCTTGGATCAGTTCCTTGATGGTAGATTGGACATGCTTGTTGTGGAGGAAGGTGGTTGTCTTGGATCAGTTCCTTGATGGTAGATTGGACATGCTTGTTGTGGAGGAAGGTGATTGTCTTGGATCAGTTCCTTGATGGTAGATTGGACATGCTTGTTGTGGAGGAAGGTGGTTGTCTTGGATCAGTTCCTTGATGGTAGATTGGACATGCTTGTTGTGGAGGAAGGTGATTGTCTTGGATCAGTTCCTTGATGGTAGATTGGACATGCTTGTTGTGGAGGAAGGTGATTGTCTTGGATCAGTTCCTTGATGGTAGATTGGACATGCTTATTGTGGAGGAAGGTGATTGTCTTGGATCAGTTCCTTGATGGTAGATTGGACATGCTTATTGTGGAGGAAGGTGATTGTCTTGGATCAGTTCCTTGATGGTAGATTGGACATGCTTATTGTGGAGGAAGGTGATTGTCTTGGATCAGTTCCTTGATGGTAGATTGGACATGCTTGTTGTGGAGGAAGGTGATTGTCTTGGATCAGTTCCTTGATGGTAGATTGGACATGCTTGTTGTGGAGGAAGGTGATTGTCTTGGATCAGTTCCTTGATGGTAGATTGGACATGCTTATTGTGGAGGAAGGTGATTGTCTTGGATCAGTTCCTTGATGGTAGATTGGACATGCTTATTGTGGAGGAAGGTGATTGTCTTGGATCAGTTCCTTGATGGTAGATTGGACATGCTTGTTGTGGAGGAAGGTGATTGTCTTGGATCAGTTCCTTGATGGTAGATTGGACATGCTTATTGTGGAGGAAGGTGGTTGTCTTGGATCAGTTCCTTGATGGTAGATTGGACATGCTTGTTGTGGAGGAAGGTGGTTGTCTTGGATCAGTTCCTTGATGGTAGATTGGACATGCTTGTTGTGGAGGAAGGTGATTGTCTTGGATCAGTTCCTTGATGGTAGATTGGACATGCTTATTGTGGAGGAAGGTGGTTGTCTTGGATCAGTTCCTTGATGGTAGATTGGACATGCTTGTTGTGGAGGAAGGTGATTGTCTTGGATCAGTTCCTTGATGGTAGATTGGACATGCTTATTGTGGAGGAAGGTGATTGTCTTGGATCAGTTCCTTGATGGTAGATTGGACATGCTTGTTGTGGAGGAAGGTGATTGTCTTGGATCAGTTCCTTGATGGTAGATTGGACATGCTTGTTGTGGAGGAAGGTGATTGTCTTGGATCAGTTCCTTGATGGTAGATTGGACATGCTTATTGTGGAGGAAGGTGATTGTCTTGGATCAGTTCCTTGATGGTAGATTGGACATGCTTATTGTGGAGGAAGGTGATTGTCTTGGATCAGTTCCTTGATGGTAGATTGGACATGCTTGTTGTGGAGGAAGGTGATTGTCTTGGATCAGTTCCTTGATGGTAGATTGGACATGCTTATTGTGGAGGAAGGTGGTTGTCTTGGATCAGTTCCTTGATGGTAGATTGGACATGCTTGTTGTGGAGGAAGGTGATTGTCTTGGATCAGTTCCTTGATGGTAGATTGGACATGCTTATTGTGGAGGAAGGTGATTGTCTTGGATCAGTTCCTTGATGGTAGATTGGACATGCTTATTGTGGAGGAAGGTGATTGTCTTGGATCAGTTCCTTGATGGTAGATTGGACATGCTTATTGTGGAGGAAGGTGGTTGTCTTGGATCAGTTCCTTGATGGTAGATTGGACATGCTTATTGTGGAGGAAGGTGATTGTCTTGGATCAGTTCCTTGATGGTAGATTGGACATGCTTATTGTGGAGGAAGGTGATTGTCTTGGATCAGTTCCTTGATGGTAGATTGGACATGCTTATTGTGGAGGAAGGTGATTGTCTTGGATCAGTTCCTTGATGGTAGATTGGACATGCTTATTGTGGAGGAAGGTGATTGTCTTGGATCAGTTCCTTGATGGTAGATTGGACATGCTTGTTGTGGAGGAAGGTGATTGTCTTGGATCAGTTCCTTGATGGTAGATTGGACATGCTTGTTGTGGAGGAAGGTGATTGTCTTGGATCAGTTCCTTGATGGTAGATTGGACATGCTTATTGTGGAGGAAGGTGATTGTCTTGGATCAGTTCCTTGATGGTAGATTGGACATGCTTATTGTGGAGGAAGGTGGTTGTCTTGGATCAGTTCCTTGATGGTAGATTGGACATGCTTATTGTGGAGGAAGGTGATTGTCTTGGATCAGTTCCTTGATGGTAGATTGGACATGCTTATTGTGGAGGAAGGTGATTGTCTTGGATCAGTTCCTTGATGGTAGATTGGACATGCTTATTGTGGAGGAAGGTGATTGTCTTGGATCAGTTCCTTGATGGTAGATTGGACATGCTTATTGTGGAGGAAGGTGATTGTCTTGGATCAGTTCCTTGATGGTAGATTGGACATGCTTATTGTGGAGGAAGGTGATTGTCTTGGATCAGTTCCTTGATGGTAGATTGGACATGCTTGTTGTGGAGGAAGGTGATTGTCTTGGATCAGTTCCTTGATGGTAGATTGGACATGCTTGTTGTGGAGGAAGGTGGTTGTCTTGGATCAGTTCCTTGATGGTAGATTGGACATGCTTGTTGTGGAGGAAGGTGATTGTCTTGGATCAGTTCCTTGATGGTAGATTGGACATGCTTATTGTGGAGGAAGGTGATTGTCTTGGATCAGTTCCTTGATGGTAGATTGGACATGCTTGTTGTGGAGGAAGGTGATTGTCTTGGATCAGTTCCTTGATGGTAGATTGGACATGCTTGTTGTGGAGGAAGGTGATTGTCTTGGATCAGTTCCTTGATGGTAGATTGGACATGCTTGTTGTGGAGGAAGGTGGTTGTCTTGGATCAGTTCCTTGATGGTAGATTGGACATGCTTGTTGTGGAGGAAGGTGGTTGTCTTGGATCAGTTCCTTGATGGTAGATTGGACATGCTTGTTGTGGAGGAAGGTGATTGTCTTGGATCAGTTCCTTGATGGTAGATTGGACATGCTTATTGTGGAGGAAGGTGATTGTCTTGGATCAGTTCCTTGATGGTAGATTGGACATGCTTATTGTGGAGGAAGGTGATTGTCTTGGATCAGTTCCTTGATGGTAGATTGGACATGCTTATTGTGGAGGAAGGTGATTGTCTTGGATCAGTTCCTTGATGGTAGATTGGACATGCTTATTGTGGAGGAAGGTGATTGTCTTGGATCAGTTCCTTGATGGTAGATTGGACATGCTTGTTGTGGAGGAAGGTGATTGTCTTGGATCAGTTCCTTGATGGTAGATTGGACATGCTTGTTGTGGAGGAAGGTGATTGTCTTGGATCAGTTCCTTGATGGTAGATTGGACATGCTTGTTGTGGAGGAAGGTGATTGTCTTGGATCAGTTCCTTGATGGTAGATTGGACATGCTTGTTGTGGAGGAAGGTGATTGTCTTGGATCAGTTCCTTGATGGTAGATTGGACATGCTTGTTGTGGAGGAAGGTGATTGTCTTGGATCAGTTCCTTGATGGTAGATTGGACATGCTTATTGTGGAGGAAGGTGGTTGTCTTGGATCAGTTCCTTGATGGTAGATTGGACATGCTTGTTGTGGAGGAAGGTGATTGTCTTGGATCAGTTCCTTGATGGTAGATTGGACATGCTTATTGTGGAGGAAGGTGATTGTCTTGGATCAGTTCCTTGATGGTAGATTGGACATGCTTGTTGTGGAGGAAGGTGATTGTCTTGGATCAGTTCCTTGATGGTAGATTGGACATGCTTATTGTGGAGGAAGGTGATTGTCTTGGATCAGTTCCTTGATGGTAGATTGGACATGCTTATTGTGGAGGAAGGTGGTTGTCTTGGATCAGTTCCTTGATGGTAGATTGGACATGCTTGTGGAGGAAGGTGATTGTCTTGGATCAGTTCCTTGATGGTAGATTGGACATGCTTATTGTGGAGGAAGGTGATTGTCTTGGATCAGTTCCTTGATGGTAGATTGGACATGCTTGTTGTGGAGGAAGGTGATTGTCTTGGATCAGTTCCTTGATGGTAGATTGGACATGCTTGTTGTGGAGGAAGGTGATTGTCTTGGATCAGTTCCTTGATGGTAGATTGGACATGCTTATTGTGGAGGAAGGTGATTGTCTTGGATCAGTTCCTTGATGGTAGATTGGACATGCTTATTGTGGAGGAAGGTGATTGTCTTGGATCAGTTCCTTGATGGTAGATTGGACATGCTTATTGTGGAGGAAGGTGATTGTCTTGGATCAGTTCCTTGATGGTAGATTGGACATGCTTGTTGTGGAGGAAGGTGATTGTCTTGGATCAGTTCCTTGATGGTAGATTGGACATGCTTGTTGTGGAGGAAGGTGATTGTCTTGGATCAGTTCCTTGATGGTAGATTGGACATGCTTGTTGTGGAGGAAGGTGATTGTCTTGGATCAGTTCCTTGATGGTAGATTGGACATGCTTGTTGTGGAGGAAGGTGATTGTCTTGGATCAGTTCCTTGATGGTAGATTGGACATGCTTATTGTGGAGGAAGGTGATTGTCTTGGATCAGTTCCTTGATGGTAGATTGGACATGCTTATTGTGGAGGAAGGTGATTGTCTTGGATCAGTTCCTTGATGGTAGATTGGACATGCTTGTTGTGGAGGAAGGTGATTGTCTTGGATCAGTTCCTTGATGGTAGATTGGACATGCTTGTTGTGGAGGAAGGTGATTGTCTTGGATCAGTTCCTTGATGGTAGATTGGACATGCTTATTGTGGAGGAAGGTGATTGTCTTGGATCAGTTCCTTGATGGTAGATTGGACATGCTTATTGTGGAGGAAGGTGATTGTCTTGGATCAGTTCCTTGATGGTAGATTGGACATGCTTATTGTGGAGGAAGGTGGTTGTCTTGGATCAGTTCCTTGATGGTAGATTGGACATGCTTGTTGTGGAGGAAGGTGATTGTCTTGGATCAGTTCCTTGATGGTAGATTGGACATGCTTATTGTGGAGGAAGGTGATTGTCTTGGATCAGTTCCTTGATGGTAGATTGGACATGCTTTTGTGGAGGAAGGTGATTGTCTTGGATCAGTTCCTTGATGGTAGATTGGACATGCTTATTGTGGAGGAAGGTGATTGTCTTGGATCAGTTCCTTGATGGTAGATTGGACATGCTTATTGTGGAGGAAGGTGATTGTCTTGGATCAGTTCCTTGATGGTAGATTGGACATGCTTGTTGTGGAGGAAGGTGATTGTCTTGGATCAGTTCCTTGATGGTAGATTGGACATGCTTGTTGTGGAGGAAGGTGATTGTCTTGGATCAGTTCCTTGATGGTAGATTGGACATGCTTGTTGTGGAGGAAGGTGATTGTCTTGGATCAGTTCCTTGATGGTAGATTGGACATGCTTGTTGTGGAGGAAGGTGATTGTCTTGGATCAGTTCCTTGATGGTAGATTGGACATGCTTGTTGTGGAGGAAGGTGATTGTCTTGGATCAGTTCCTTGATGGTAGATTGGACATGCTTGTTGTGGAGGAAGGTGATTGTCTTGGATCAGTTCCTTGATGGTAGATTGGACATGCTTATTGTGGAGGAAGGTGATTGTCTTGGATCAGTTCCTTGATGGTAGATTGGACATGCTTATTGTGGAGGAAGGTGGTTGTCTTGGATCAGTTCCTTGATGGTAGATTGGACATGCTTATTGTGGAGGAAGGTGATTGTCTTGGATCAGTTCCTTGATGGTAGATTGGACATGCTTATTGTGGAGGAAGGTGATTGTCTTGGATCAGTTCCTTGATGGTAGATTGGACATGCTTATTGTGGAGGAAGGTGATTGTCTTGGATCAGTTCCTTGATGGTAGATTGGACATGCTTATTGTGGAGGAAGGTGATTGTCTTGGATCAGTTCCTTGATGGTAGATTGGACATGCTTATTGTGGAGGAAGGTGATTGTCTTGGATCAGTTCCTTGATGGTAGATTGGACATGCTTGTTGTGGAGGAAGGTGATTGTCTTGGATCAGTTCCTTGATGGTAGATTGGACATGCTTGTTGTGGAGGAAGGTGATTGTCTTGGATCAGTTCCTTGATGGTAGATTGGACATGCTTATTGTGGAGGAAGGTGATTGTCTTGGATCAGTTCCTTGATGGTAGATTGGACATGCTTGTTGTGGAGGAAGGTGATTGTCTTGGATCAGTTCCTTGATGGTAGATTGGACATGCTTATTGTGGAGGAAGGTGATTGTCTTGGATCAGTTCCTTGATGGTAGATTGGACATGCTTATTGTGGAGGAAGGTGATTGTCTTGGATCAGTTCCTTGATGGTAGATTGGACATGCTTATTGTGGAGGAAGGTGATTGTCTTGGATCAGTTCCTTGATGGTAGATTGGACATGCTTATTGTGGAGGAAGGTGATTGTCTTGGATCAGTTCCTTGATGGTAGATTGGACATGCTTGTTGTGGAGGAAGGTGATTGTCTTGGATCAGTTCCTTGATGGTAGATTGGACATGCTTGTTGTGGAGGAAGGTGATTGTCTTGGATCAGTTCCTTGATGGTAGATTGGACATGCTTGTTGTGGAGGAAGGTGATTGTCTTGGATCAGTTCCTTGATGGTAGATTGGACATGCTTGTTGTGGAGGAAGGTGATTGTCTTGGATCAGTTCCTTGATGGTAGATTGGACATGCTTGTTGTGGAGGAAGGTGATTGTCTTGGATCAGTTCCTTGATGGTAGATTGGACATGCTTATTGTGGAGGAAGGTGATTGTCTTGGATCAGTTCCTTGATGGTAGATTGGACATGCTTATTGTGGAGGAAGGTGATTGTCTTGGATCAGTTCCTTGATGGTAGATTGGACATGCTTATTGTGGAGGAAGGTGATTGTCTTGGATCAGTTCCTTGATGGTAGATTGGACATGCTTATTGTGGAGGAAGGTGATTGTCTTGGATCAGTTCCTTGATGGTAGATTGGACATGCTTGTTGTGGAGGAAGGTGATTGTCTTGGATCAGTTCCTTGATGGTAGATTGGACATGCTTGTTGTGGAGGAAGGTGATTGTCTTGGATCAGTTCCTTGATGGTAGATTGGACATGCTTGTTGTGGAGGAAGGTGATTGTCTTGGATCAGTTCCTTGATGGTAGATTGGACATGCTTGTTGTGGAGGAAGGTGATTGTCTTGGATCAGTTCCTTGATGGTAGATTGGACATGCTTATTGTGGAGGAAGGTGATTGTCTTGGATCAGTTCCTTGATGGTAGATTGGACATGCTTGTTGTGGAGGAAGGTGATTGTCTTGGATCAGTTCCTTGATGGTAGATTGGACATGCTTGTTGTGGAGGAAGGTGATTGTCTTGGATCAGTTCCTTGATGGTAGATTGGACATGCTTATTGTGGAGGAAGGTGATTGTCTTGGATCAGTTCCTTGATGGTAGATTGGACATGCTTGTTGTGGAGGAAGGTGATTGTCTTGGATCAGTTCCTTGATGGTAGATTGGACATGCTTATTGTGGAGGAAGGTGATTGTCTTGGATCAGTTCCTTGATGGTAGATTGGACATGCTTGTTGTGGAGGAAGGTGATTGTCTTGGATCAGTTCCTTGATGGTAGATTGGACATGCTTGTTGTGGAGGAAGGTGATTGTCTTGGATCAGTTCCTTGATGGTAGATTGGACATGCTTATTGTGGAGGAAGGTGATTGTCTTGGATCAGTTCCTTGATGGTAGATTGGACATGCTTATTGTGGAGGAAGGTGATTGTCTTGGATCAGTTCCTTGATGGTAGATTGGACATGCTTGTTGTGGAGGAAGGTGATTGTCTTGGATCAGTTCCTTGATGGTAGATTGGACATGCTTATTGTGGAGGAAGGTGATTGTCTTGGATCAGTTCCTTGATGGTAGATTGGACATGCTTATTGTGGAGGAAGGTGATTGTCTTGGATCAGTTCCTTGATGGTAGATTGGACATGCTTATTGTGGAGGAAGGTGATTGTCTTGGATCAGTTCCTTGATGGTAGATTGGACATGCTTGTTGTGGAGGAAGGTGATTGTCTTGGATCAGTTCCTTGATGGTAGATTGGACATGCTTATTGTGGAGGAAGGTGATTGTCTTGGATCAGTTCCTTGATGGTAGATTGGACATGCTTATTGTGGAGGAAGGTGATTGTCTTGGATCAGTTCCTTGATGGTAGATTGGACATGCTTATTGTGGAGGAAGGTGATTGTCTTGGATCAGTTCCTTGATGGTAGATTGGACATGCTTGTTGTGGAGGAAGGTGATTGTCTTGGATCAGTTCCTTGATGGTAGATTGGACATGCTTATTGTGGAGGAAGGTGATTGTCTTGGATCAGTTCCTTGATGGTAGATTGGACATGCTTATTGTGGAGGAAGGTGATTGTCTTGGATCAGTTCCTTGATGGTAGATTGGACATGCTTATTGTGGAGGAAGGTGATTGTCTTGGATCAGTTCCTTGATGGTAGATTGGACATGCTTATTGTGGAGGAAGGTGGTTGTCTTGGATCAGTTCCTTGATGGTAGATTGGACATGCTTATTGTGGAGGAAGGTGATTGTCTTGGATCAGTTCCTTGATGGTAGATTGGACATGCTTATTGTGGAGGAAGGTGATTGTCTTGGATCAGTTCCTTGATGGTAGATTGGACATGCTTATTGTGGAGGAAGGTGATTGTCTTGGATCAGTTCCTTGATGGTAGATTGGACATGCTTATTGTGGAGGAAGGTGATTGTCTTGGATCAGTTCCTTGATGGTAGATTGGACATGCTTATTGTGGAGGAAGGTGATTGTCTTGGATCAGTTCCTTGATGGTAGATTGGACATGCTTATTGTGGAGGAAGGTGATTGTCTTGGATCAGTTCCTTGATGGTAGATTGGACATGCTTGTTGTGGAGGAAGGTGATTGTCTTGGATCAGTTCCTTGATGGTAGATTGGACATGCTTGTTGTGGAGGAAGGTGATTGTCTTGGATCAGTTCCTTGATGGTAGATTGGACATGCTTATTGTGGAGGAAGGTGATTGTCTTGGATCAGTTCCTTGATGGTAGATTGGACATGCTTGTTGTGGAGGAAGGTGATTGTCTTGGATCAGTTCCTTGATGGTAGATTGGACATGCTTATTGTGGAGGAAGGTGATTGTCTTGGATCAGTTCCTTGATGGTAGATTGGACATGCTTATTGTGGAGGAAGGTGGTTGTCTTGGATCAGTTCCTTGATGGTAGATTGGACATGCTTATTGTGGAGGAAGGTGATTGTCTTGGATCAGTTCCTTGATGGTAGATTGGACATGCTTATTGTGGAGGAAGGTGATTGTCTTGGATCAGTTCCTTGATGGTAGATTGGACATGCTTATTGTGGAGGAAGGTGATTGTCTTGGATCAGTTCCTTGATGGTAGATTGGACATGCTTATTGTGGAGGAAGGTGATTGTCTTGGATCAGTTCCTTGATGGTAGATTGGACATGCTTATTGTGGAGGAAGGTGATTGTCTTGGATCAGTTCCTTGATGGTAGATTGGACATGCTTGTTGTGGAGGAAGGTGATTGTCTTGGATCAGTTCCTTGATGGTAGATTGGACATGCTTATTGTGGAGGAAGGTGGTTGTCTTGGATCAGTTCCTTGATGGTAGATTGGACATGCTTGTTGTGGAGGAAGGTGGTTGTCTTGGATCAGTTCCTTGATGGTAGATTGGACATGCTTGTTGTGGAGGAAGGTGATTGTCTTGGATCAGTTCCTTGATGGTAGATTGGACATGCTTATTGTGGAGGAAGGTGGTTGTCTTGGATCAGTTCCTTGATGGTAGATTGGACATGCTTGTTGTGGAGGAAGGTGATTGTCTTGGATCAGTTCCTTGATGGTAGATTGGACATGCTTGTTGTGGAGGAAGGTGATTGTCTTGGATCAGTTCCTTGATGGTAGATTGGACATGCTTATTGTGGAGGAAGGTGATTGTCTTGGATCAGTTCCTTGATGGTAGATTGGACATGCTTGTTGTGGAGGAAGGTGATTGTCTTGGATCAGTTCCTTGATGGTAGATTGGACATGCTTATTGTGGAGGAAGGTGGTTGTCTTGGATCAGTTCCTTGATGGTAGATTGGACATGCTTGTTGTGGAGGAAGGTGATTGTCTTGGATCAGTTCCTTGATGGTAGATTGGACATGCTTATTGTGGAGGAAGGTGATTGTCTTGGATCAGTTCCTTGATGGTAGATTGGACATGCTTATTGTGGAGGAAGGTGATTGTCTTGGATCAGTTCCTTGATGGTAGATTGGACATGCTTATTGTGGAGGAAGGTGATTGTCTTGGATCAGTTCCTTGATGGTAGATTGGACATGCTTATTGTGGAGGAAGGTGATTGTCTTGGATCAGTTCCTTGATGGTAGATTGGACATGCTTATTGTGGAGGAAGGTGATTGTCTTGGATCAGTTCCTTGATGGTAGATTGGACATGCTTGTTGTGGAGGAAGGTGATTGTCTTGGATCAGTTCCTTGATGGTAGATTGGACATGCTTATTGTGGAGGAAGGTGATTGTCTTGGATCAGTTCCTTGATGGTAGATTGGACATGCTTATTGTGGAGGAAGGTGATTGTCTTGGATCAGTTCCTTGATGGTAGATTGGACATGCTTATTGTGGAGGAAGGTGATTGTCTTGGATCAGTTCCTTGATGGTAGATTGGACATGCTTATTGTGGAGGAAGGTGATTGTCTTGGATCAGTTCCTTGATGGTAGATTGGACATGCTTATTGTGGAGGAAGGTGATTGTCTTGGATCAGTTCCTTGATGGTAGATTGGACATGCTTGTTGTGGAGGAAGGTGATTGTCTTGGATCAGTTCCTTGATGGTAGATTGGACATGCTTATTGTGGAGGAAGGTGATTGTCTTGGATCAGTTCCTTGATGGTAGATTGGACATGCTTGTTGTGGAGGAAGGTGATTGTCTTGGATCAGTTCCTTGATGGTAGATTGGACATGCTTGTTGTGGAGGAAGGTGATTGTCTTGGATCAGTTCCTTGATGGTAGATTGGACATGCTTATTGTGGAGGAAGGTGATTGTCTTGGATCAGTTCCTTGATGGTAGATTGGACATGCTTGTTGTGGAGGAAGGTGATTGTCTTGGATCAGTTCCTTGATGGTAGATTGGACATGCTTGTTGTGGAGGAAGGTGATTGTCTTGGATCAGTTCCTTGATGGTAGATTGGACATGCTTGTTGTGGAGGAAGGTGATTGTCTTGGATCAGTTCCTTGATGGTAGATTGGACATGCTTGTTGTGGAGGAAGGTGATTGTCTTGGAACAGTTCCTTGATGGTAGATTGGACATGCTTGTTGTGGAGGAAGGTGATTGTCTTGGATCAGTTCCTTGATGGTAGATTGGACATGCTTATTGTGGAGGAAGGTGATTGTCTTGGATCAGTTCCTTGATGGTAGATTGGACATGCTTATTGTGGAGGAAGGTGATTGTCTTGGATCAGTTCCTTGATGGTAGATTGGACATGCTTATTGTGGAGGAAGGTGATTGTCTTGGATCAGTTCCTTGATGGTAGATTGGACATGCTTATTGTGGAGGAAGGTGATTGTCTTGGATCAGTTCCTTGATGGTAGATTGGACATGCTTATTGTGGAGGAAGGTGATTGTCTTGGATCAGTTCCTTGATGGTAGATTGGACATGCTTATTGTGGAGGAAGGTGATTGTCTTGGATCAGTTCCTTGATGGTAGATTGGACATGCTTATTGTGGAGGAAGGTGATTGTCTTGGATCAGTTCCTTGATGGTAGATTGGACATGCTTATTGTGGAGGAAGGTGATTGTCTTGGATCAGTTCCTTGATGGTAGATTGGACATGCTTATTGTGGAGGAAGGTGATTGTCTTGGATCAGTTCCTTGATGGTAGATTGGACATGCTTATTGTGGAGGAAGGTGATTGTCTTGGATCAGTTCCTTGATGGTAGATTGGACATGCTTATTGTGGAGGAAGGTGATGTCTTGGATCAGTTCCTTGATGGTAGATTGGACATGCTTGTTGTGGAGGAAGGTGATTGTCTTGGATCAGTTCCTTGATGGTAGATTGGACATGCTTGTTGTGGAGGAAGGTGATTGTCTTGGATCAGTTCCTTGATGGTAGATTGGACATGCTTGTTGTGGAGGAAGGTGATTGTCTTGGATCAGTTCCTTGATGGTAGATTGGACATGCTTATTGTGGAGGAAGGTGGTTGTCTTGGATCAGTTCCTTGATGGTAGATTGGACATGCTTGTTGTGGAGGAAGGTGATTGTCTTGGATCAGTTCCTTGATGGTAGATTGGACATGCTTATTGTGGAGGAAGGTGATTGTCTTGGATCAGTTCCTTGATGGTAGATTGGACATGCTTGTTGTGGAGGAAGGTGATTGTCTTGGATCAGTTCCTTGATGGTAGATTGGACATGCTTATTGTGGAGGAAGGTGATTGTCTTGGATCAGTTCCTTGATGGTAGATTGGACATGCTTATTGTGGAGGAAGGTGGTTGTCTTGGATCAGTTCCTTGATGGTAGATTGGACATGCTTATTGTGGAGGAAGGTGATTGTCTTGGATCAGTTCCTTGATGGTAGATTGGACATGCTTATTGTGGAGGAAGGTGATTGTCTTGGATCAGTTCCTTGATGGTAGATTGGACATGCTTATTGTGGAGGAAGGTGGTTGTCTTGGATCAGTTCCTTGATGGTAGATTGGACATGCTTGTTGTGGAGGAAGGTGGTTGTCTTGGATCAGTTCCTTGATGGTAGATTGGACATGCTTGTTGTGGAGGAAGGTGATTGTCTTGGATCAGTTCCTTGATGGTAGATTGGACATGCTTGTTGTGGAGGAAGGTGATTGTCTTGGAACAGTTCCTTGATGGTAGATTGGACATGCTTGTTGTGGAGGAAGGTGATTGTCTTGGATCAGTTCCTTGATGGTAGATTGGACATGCTTATTGTGGAGGAAGGTGATTGTCTTGGATCAGTTCCTTGATGGTAGATTGGACATGCTTGTTGTGGAGGAAGGTGATTGTCTTGGATCAGTTCCTTGATGGTAGATTGGACATGCTTGTTGTGGAGGAAGGTGATTGTCTTGGATCAGTTCCTTGATGGTAGATTGGACATGCTTATTGTGGAGGAAGGTGATTGTCTTGGATCAGTTCCTTGATGGTAGATTGGACATGCTTGTTGTGGAGGAAGGTGATTGTCTTGGATCAGTTCCTTGATGGTAGATTGGACATGCTTGTTGTGGAGGAAGGTGATTGTCTTGGATCAGTTCCTTGATGGTAGATTGGACATGCTTATTGTGGAGGAAGGTGGTTGTCTTGGATCAGTTCCTTGATGGTAGATTGGACATGCTTGTTGTGGAGGAAGGTGATTGTCTTGGATCAGTTCCTTGATGGTAGATTGGACATGCTTATTGTGGAGGAAGGTGATTGTCTTGGATCAGTTCCTTGATGGTAGATTGGACATGCTTATTGTGGAGGAAGGTGATTGTCTTGGATCAGTTCCTTGATGGTAGATTGGACATGCTTATTGTGGAGGAAGGTGATTGTCTTGGATCAGTTCCTTGATGGTAGATTGGACATGCTTATTGTGGAGGAAGGTGATTGTCTTGGATCAGTTCCTTGATGGTAGATTGGACATGCTTATTGTGGAGGAAGGTGATTGTCTTGGAACAGTTCCTTGATGGTAGATTGGACATGCTTGTTGTGGAGGAAGGTGATTGTCTTGGATCAGTTCCTTGATGGTAGATTGGACATGCTTGTTGTGGAGGAAGGTGGTTGTCTTGGATCAGTTCCTTGATGGTAGATTGGACATGCTTATTGTGGAGGAAGGTGGTTGTCTTGGATCAGTTCCTTGATGGTAGATTGGACATGCTTATTGTGGAGGAAGGTGATTGTCTTGGATCAGTTCCTTGATGGTAGATTGGACATGCTTGTTGTGGAGGAAGGTGATTGTCTTGGATCAGTTCCTTGATGGTAGATTGGACATGCTTATTGTGGAGGAAGGTGATTGTCTTGGATCAGTTCCTTGATGGTAGATTGGACATGCTTGTTGTGGAGGAAGGTGATTGTCTTGGATCAGTTCCTTGATGGTAGATTGGACATGCTTATTGTGGAGGAAGGTGATTGTCTTGGATCAGTTCCTTGATGGTAGATTGGACATGCTTATTGTGGAGGAAGGTGGTTGTCTTGGATCAGTTCCTTGATGGTAGATTGGACATGCTTATTGTGGAGGAAGGTGATTGTCTTGGATCAGTTCCTTGATGGTAGATTGGACATGCTTATTGTGGAGGAAGGTGATTGTCTTGGATCAGTTCCTTGATGGTAGATTGGACATGCTTATTGTGGAGGAAGGTGATTGTCTTGGATCAGTTCCTTGATGGTAGATTGGACATGCTTATTGTGGAGGAAGGTGATTGTCTTGGATCAGTTCCTTGATGGTAGATTGGACATGCTTGTTGTGGAGGAAGGTGATTGTCTTGGATCAGTTCCTTGATGGTAGATTGGACATGCTTATTGTGGAGGAAGGTGGTTGTCTTGGATCAGTTCCTTGATGGTAGATTGGACATGCTTGTTGTGGAGGAAGGTGATTGTCTTGGATCAGTTCTTGATGGTAGATTGGACATGCTTATTGTGGAGGAAGGTGATTGTCTTGGATCAGTTCCTTGATGGTAGATTGGACATGCTTGTTGTGGAGGAATGTGGTTGTCTTGGAACAGTTCCTTGATGGTAGATTGGACATGCTTGTTGTGGAGGAAGGTGATTGTCTTGGATCAGTTCCTTGATGGTAGATTGGACATGCTTATTGTGGAGGAAGGTGATTGTCTTGGATCAGTTCCTTGATGGTAGATTGGACATGCTTGTTGTGGAGGAAGGTGATTGTCTTGGATCAGTTCCTTGATGGTAGATTGGACATGCTTGTTGTGGAGGAAGTGATTGTCTTGGATCAGTTCCTTGATGGTAGATTGGACATGCTTGTTGTGGAGGAAGGTGGTTGTCTTGGAACAGTTCCTTGATGGTAGATTGGACATGCTTGTTGTGGAGGAAGGTGATTGTCTTGGATCAGTTCCTTGATGGTAGATTGGACATGCTTATTGTGGAGGAAGGTGATTGTCTTGGATCAGTTCCTTGATGGTAGATTGGACATGCTTGTTGTGGAGGAAGGTGATTGTCTTGGATCAGTTCCTTGATGGTAGATTGGACATGCTTGTTGTGGAGGAAGGTGATTGTCTTGGATCAGTTCCTTGATGGTAGATTGGACATGCTTATTGTGGAGGAAGTGATTGTCTTGGATCAGTTCCTTGATGGTAGATTGGACATGCTTATTGTGGAGGAAGGTGATTGTCTTGGATCAGTTCCTTGATGGTAGATTGGACATGCTTATTGTGGAGGAAGGTGATTGTCTTGGATCAGTTCCTTGATGGTAGATTGGACATGCTTGTTGTGGAGGAAGGTGATTGTCTTGGATCAGTTCCTTGATGGTAGATTGGACATGCTTATTGTGGAGGAAGGTGATTGTCTTGGATCAGTTCCTTGATGGTAGATTGGACATGCTTATTGTGGAGGAAGGTGATTGTCTTGGATCAGTTCCTTGATGGTAGATTGGACATGCTTGTTGTGGAGGAAGGTGATTGTCTTGGATCAGTTCCTTGATGGTAGATTGGACATGCTTGTTGTGGAGGAAGGTGATTGTCTTGGATCAGTTCCTTGATGGTAGATTGGACATGCTTGTTGTGGAGGAAGGTGATTGTCTTGGATCAGTTCCTTGATGGTAGATTGGACATGCTTGTTGTGGAGGAAGGTGATTGTGTTGTGGCACACGTTCGGTGATAGCCATATATATATACATGCTATATATGTATAGCACATATGGTATGTATTGAGTGTGTATGTATATGTGTAGTATTGTGCATGTTTATATGTGTAAATAATATGGTTATATTATATCAGTATATATAAGTAAAGATCCCGGTCATGCCAATGTGTGTAGGGAATATATGTTATATTGATATATATATTTTACAGATTCGACACGATTTTTGGGGAAGGTGATTGTGTTACGACCATAAATTTTACAGACCTTCGACACATGATTTTTGGGGAAGGTGGTTGTCCTTACGTCCATTCCTTTTAATGAGCTAGACGGCTCCCGTTTATTTAAGGCTGGTTGGAATATCGATCAGGCTCTTGTCTTGTGCTCCTGTTCACTAACCATGGCTATCACGGCTCCCGTTTATATGTGGTTGTGCAGTTGAGGTCTGTGGTTCAGCACGGTTGTATATACGGATATCATGTACAGTGCCTGTTGCGTTAGGCGTTGATGTCTTCCATCAATCTTCTATCACAGTGCATGTACAGTTATGTTGCGTAGGCGATTGTCTCTCACAATCTCCTATCTACAGTGCATCGTATCATGCTTGTTGTTGACTGTTTTTTTCTTGGAACAGTTCTAACCGTATTTTCATGTCTTGTTGGTCCGCGAATGTCTCTTGCTCTTTTTATTTTGCCAGTTGTAACCAAGTATTTTGTGTTGCCTCTTTGAGAACTTGATTGGTCTTCATCTGTTCCTTGATGGAACTTTCAACATGCTTCTTGTGAAATCCAATCTCCGTGGCCTCTAACTTTTTATCTTCATTTTGTGACTTGTCATGATTATTCCAGGCAATCCAAGAAGGTAGTTTGCCAGTTTTTCAATATCACTTGTCATGATTATTCCAGGCAATTTAAGAAGGTAGTTTGTTTTGATACAATATCCCACACATATATTGGTACAACTTCCATTGTGGTACACTCCCATTAGCTATACATCAACTCATTCTGGTACAGCGCACATACACAGGGAAGAATACACAGGGAAGATTTTCTTTCTCATCCCAGTTCGTATATTATTTTAGAAACTCCATTATTTGTTAGCTACGTAGGGCTAATTTTATTTACATACATATCTGTGTGTGTGTTTGTTTGTTTGTTCCTGCCGAGGAAGGAGCCGTTGTCGTTCAAATGTGTTCCCATTAATTACGTAAAGCTGTAACATACCATTACAAACTTTTTTTTTCATTTCTCTTTCTTCACTTTACTGATTTGTTGAAGAACTAATAATTAGTTCATTTTACGGAAGTTGATGAACTTAGAATAGTTCACTTTATTAGTGAGCCTTTGTTATGTGAACACAAAACACTAAGACTTTTACCACATCCAAATGTGACGTGGAGATCAACAAGCTTTTATTTGCAGACGATCAGGCACTAATACATGGATAAAATAGAAGACCTACAAGAACACTTGAATAGACACTCGACAGCAACATGAAAAATAAACATGAAAAACAGAAATCGACAAAACAGTCATGAATGTCGCAAAAGAGAAGACTGACATCTAAAACAAGTAGAGGAATTCAAATACCTAGGAAGTTTGGTGACAAACAGTTTGGTGACAAACAGCACAAATCAGTAAGGAGGCGCACGTTATGATCGGTAGGACTTGCACGTTAGATTGGACTTGTTTAGTTGAGGAAGGTAGGAGGATTTCCTCCTTCAGTTCCTTGATCAAGTACAAGAGTTATATGGTAGGAAGGTGGTGGTCCCATGGAGCTTCTGGTGGTAGATTCTGTCATGATATATATGTATATATGAATAGGGCTTGTATAGTGCATGAAGAGGGTTGGTGGTTGAGGGGGATTATTACTGAGTCATGTATTGGACATCAGTTTTTTCCGCCAAAGTGACTTCCAATAGGAGCTAGTGTGTGTGTGTGTGTCCGGCTATAGACCACGCCCACTCCGGAAGTGAAACTACCATATTAGGGAGTAGTGATACGTTAGTTATTTCATAGTTATGGTGAGTATATATACATATAATAGTAATAAGTTAATAGTTATTATATCTACGTTGACGTAAATGGGCCCCGTATTTAAGATATGGACCATAAGTAGGTATATATACATACATATATTGGCAAATCTTGCTGGCGGTATTAACGAACAGTTATTTTCTCCCACCGTGCCACATAATGACCCAATCAATAAACCGCTCCCGTGAGATTAAATATTTCTTTTCCCAAGCGGTCTCGCTGCGTCGCTATGCTGACTGGAATTATCGAATTTGTAACATAGGTGTAAGAAATACTAAGATATGTCCAATGGTCGTTAGAGAGCCAGAGTTTACCCCAACGAGCTTAGGAGGAAAGATATGTGTAGTACATGTCAGCTGCCTCACAAAGCATGTATATTTGGGAACAGAACCCAAAAAAAAACCTGTGTGCGTGTTCATGTGTGTGTATGTGCATATTACTCAGAGAGTAAACAAAAGGACCAGTCTTCGGATAGCTTCGCTGACTGATACAAAATGTAATGTTTATTGATGGAGAGGTACCTGTGTTCGTGTGTGGGTCGTAGAACAAGCGGATGAATAGCAGGGTTTTATGGAGAGGTGATTGTGTGTTTGTGTGATTCAGTATACAAATAGCTGTATAAATATATATTGAAGTGATAAGTAGAGCGATCAATCGCTCACCCAATATGTCCATACACATTCGTTACATCACTATAAAGTGGTTATCAATATCAACACACCGTAAGCAATAAGAACCACTAAAAGAATCGACCCCAAAACGCGAACTCCACAAACATCTGTACCAAATGATAGTCGTAACTTACCGTTAATGTTATTAATAAAGGTGACGCATACGTGATGTATAACTAAGAGGTCTGCCCTATAGTGGTAGTAAGATGAAATATTATAGATAATCATAGTTGAGCGACGGTATTACGCTAACAAAGTAAAATGACCGACCTTTCGTATGGTGTACACATTAACACCCCTACATCTTATACAGTCTGTCATGGTAATGTGATAGAAGAAGAAACTGATGTTTAGGGGTAAGTCCCAAACATTTTTCTTGTATTTTCATCATCTAAATAATCGTTTTTAAACCCGGAATTATTATCAGATAGAACGACACATGATAGTGATGGTTAGCGTCGAGTTTGGACTCGTTGTAAAGATAATTTTAAGAGTAGTTATTTGTTTAATGTTTAGTTCCTTTAAAAAACAATAAAGCTACTATACTTGTAACTAATCCTGTTTAACATTAAAATAAATACCCATATTAATGGTAGCCAATAGAGCACCACAGAATGAATCTGTACGAGTACGCTTCATTGACCGAAAGAAGGCTATTGTTCCACACGCGTCCCGGGGATAATTGATATAATTGCTCTCTCGCGAGTGGCGTGTGACATTGTATAGCACTTGAGGGTTTATTGTGCGTGCACTAAAAAGGTGAACTTTAAACATAGGCGCGTTACTAAATAAACAAGTAATTTACTATACTATATATATATATATATATATATATATATAATATACGTTATTTATTTTTAAATCCTGCATCTCGAGACATGCAAATAGATACCAAACAAGATATAGTTTTTAGTATAACAAGTTATTTTCTTTCATCAATGTGCCGGCTTCGTAACTAAGGTATATTTCTGTCTCGCTCTCTCTCTCTCTCTCTCTCTCTCTGTCTGTCTGTTTGTATGATATGTATGTGTGTTATGTATGTATAGCTGTATGTTTATAGATTATTCACTCTAGTTCGCTGTTTGTCTAAACCTATGTTATTACTATAGGATAAAAGTCAACAGACTAATAGAACGAATATCTTAATACCTTTTACAGCTCGATGATTAATGACAACGCTGAAAGACAAAAAAAAAAAAAAAACAAGGCGACCCGGTTAGTGTTAGTCATATTTAGACGTAATCTATATCAAAATATGCGTATTTTAAACCAGTTTTTATACTAAAGCAGTTATTTTATAAATAACATTACAGTGTAAACGTTCAGCCGAGTACATATTTTTGTCTTTATATATATATTAAAAGGCGAACTAAAAATCCTAAAAAGCTACTTACATAGTCATTATAGTTAGACACACCGAGCAGGAATTTAGATTCAATGTCCAAAAAGTTAGACCAAATCGCAAAATTTAGCACAGAACACAACAAATTTAGGCTCATAAGCAAAAAGTCGAGCTGAAAACCTTACAAACCTACTCATATAGGCGTAATAGTTAGACACAATGGGCAGGAAGTAATAGCAAAAATCCCAAAAGTTACGCCTAAGCGCAAAAAATGTTACCCCAGAATACAAAATATAGGCTCGTATTAAAAAAGTCGACCTGAAAAGCGTAAAATTCTACACACATAGTCATAATAGTTAGATACACCGAGCAGGAATATAGATTCAATGTCCAAAAAGTTAGACCAAAGCGCAAAATTTTATCACCAGAACACAAAAGTTAGGCTCATAAGCAAAAATCCGATTTGAAAACCATACAAACCTACTCATATTGGCATAATAGTTAGACACAACGAGCAGGAAGGTATATCCAAAAGCCCAAAAGTTACGCCAAATCGCAAAAAAGGTTACCCCTAGAACACAAAATATAGGTTCGTATTAAAAAAGTCGACCTAAAAAGCCTAAAAATCTACGCACATAGTCATAATAGTTAGACACAACAAGTAGAAAGTTATAGTCAAGGTCCAAAAAGTTAGGCAAAATCGCAAAATTTTAGCACCAAAACACAAAAAAAAATTTAGGCTCATAAGGAAAGAGTCGATCTCAAACCCTAAAAGCTACCCCCATTCTTATACTAGTTAGACGCATCGAACAGATAGTTATATCCAAAGTCCCAAAAGTTACGCCAAAGCGCAAAATATTTACCCTCAGAACACAAAAAAAATGTAGTCTCATATTCAAAAAGGCGAATTAAAAAGCTACTCACATAGTCATAATAGTTAGACACAACGACCAGGAATTTAGATTCAATGTCCAAAAAGTTAGAACAAATCGCAAATTTTAGCACCAGAACACACAAATTTAGGCTCATAACCAAAAAGTCGATCTGAAAACCTACAAATCTACTCCCATACTCATACTAGTTAGACGTGTCGAACAGATAGTTATATCCGAAGTCCAAAAAGTTAGGCCAAATCGCTAACATTTTACCACCAGAACACAAAAAATGTAGACGCATATTCAAAAAGTCGACCTAAAAAACCCTAAAATGCTACTCATATAATCATAATTGTAAGACACAAAGAGCAGGAAGTTATATCCAAAGTCCCAAAAGTTACGCCAAACCACAAAAATGTTACCCCCAGAACACAAAAATGTAGGTTCGTTTAAAAAAGTCGACCTAAAAGCCCTAAAAATCTACGCACATAGTCATAATAGTTAGACACAACGAGTAGAAAGTTATAGTCAAAGTCCAAAAAGTTAGGGCTAATCGCAAAATGTTAGCACCAAAACAGAAAAAAATTTAGGCGCATAAGCATAAAGTCGATCTGAAAACCATACAAAGCTACTCCCACACTCATACTAGTTAGGCACAACGAGTAGAATGTTATATCCAAAGTCACAAAAGTTAGGCCAAAGCGCAAAATTTTAGCACCAAAACACAAAAAAAAATTAGGCTCATAACCATAAAGTCGATCTGAAAACCATACAAAGCTACTCCCATACTCATACTAGTTAGACACAACGAGTAGAAAGTTATATCCAAAGTCACAAAAGTTAGACCATATCGCAAAATTTTAGCACCAGAACAAATAAAATTTAGGCTCGTATTAAAAAAGTCGATCTGAAAATCCTAAAAAACTACTCATATAGTCATAATATTTAGACACAAGAGTAGGAAGTTATATCCAAAGTCCCAAAAGTTACACCAAATCGCAAAATGTTAGCACCAAAACAGAAAAAAATTTAGGCGCATAAGCATAAAGTCGAGCTGAAAACCCTACAAAGCTACTCCCATACTCATACTAGTTAGGCACAACGAGTAGAATGTTATAGTCAAGGTCCAAAAAGTTAGACCAAAACGTAAAATTTTAGCCCCAAAACACAAAAAATTTAGGCTCATAAGCATAAAATCGATCTGAAAACCATACAAAGCTACTCCCATACTCATACTAGTTAGACACAACGAGTAGAAAGTTATATCCAAAGTCACAAAAGTTAGACCATAGCGCAAAATTTTAGCACCAGAACAAAAAAAATTTAGGCTCGTATTAAAAAAGTCGATCTGAAAATCCTAAAAAGCTACTCATATAGTCATAATAGTTAGACACAAGAGTAGGAAGTTATATCCAAAGTCCCAAAAGTTACACCAAATCGCAAAATGTTAGCACCAAAACACACCAAAAAAAATTTAGGCTCATAACCAAAGAGTCGATCTCAAACCCTACAAAGCTACTCCCAAACTCATACTAGTTAGACGCGTCGAACAGATAGTTATATCCAAAGTCCCAAAGGTTACGCCAAATCGCAAAAATTTTTACCCTCATAACACAAAAAATGTAGGCTCATATAAAAAGGCGATCTAAAAATCCTAAACAGCTACTCACATAGTCATAATAGTTAGACACAACGACCAGGAATTTAGATTCAATGTCCAAAAAGTTAGAACAAATCGCAAAATCTTAGCACCAGAATACACAAATTTAGACCCATAAGTAAAAAGTCGATCTGAAAACCCTACAAATCTACTCCCAAACTGATACTAGTTAGAAACATCGAAAAGATAGTTATATCCAAAGACCAAAAAGTTAGGCCAAAGCGCAAACATTGTACCACCAGAACACAAAAAAATGTAGGCGCATATTCAAAAAGTCGACCTAAAAACCCTACAAACCTACTCATATTGGCATAATAGTTAGACACAACGAGCAGGAAGGTATATCCAAAATCCCAAAACTTACGCCAAATAGCAAAATTTTAGCACTAGAACACAAGAATGTAGGCTCGTATTAAAAAAGTTGACATAAAAAGCCTAAAGATCGACGCACATAGTCATAATAGTTAGACACAGCGAGTAGAAAGTTATAGTCAAGGCCCAAAAAGTTAGGCCAAATCGCAACATTTTAGCACCAACACACACAAAATTTAGGATCATAACCATAAAGTCGATCTGAAAACCCTACAAAGCTACTCCCATACTCATACTAGTTAGACACAACGAGTAGAAAGTTATATCCAAAGTTCCAAAAAGTTAGACCATATCGCAAACTTTTAGCACCAGAACACAAAAATTTAGGCTCGTATTAAAAACTCGATCTGAAAATCCTTAAAAGCTACTCATATAGTCATAATAGTTAGACACAAAGAGTAGGAAGTTATATCCAAAGTCCCAAAACTTACACCAAATCGCAAAAATGTTACCCCCAGAACACAAAAATGTAGACTCGTATTAAAAACTCGACCTAAAAAGCTTAAAAATCTACCCACATAGTCATAATAGTTAGACACAACGAGTAGAAAGTTATAGTCAAGGTCCAAAAGGTTAGCCACACTATGTTGAATCATATTCAGGGCGCGTAGACATTACCCTGTTCAATAGACCCACTACTAACTGGATAGTGGAGAACTTTCCCACCCCAAGATTTTAATTATTTCACCTACATGGCTTCTCGGTTGTCTGTCCTTTGTTAAAGTGACAAAGATATTGAAATCCAAAGAGGTTAGGATAAGTACAAGAATAAAAATTTCCAACGCGCTTGTTAAGTCAGTCCCATAAAACTCGGCCTCTGCTATTTCAAAACTAACTTGAAAGTTGTCCTCTACTATTTCAAAAGTTGTCCTTCTCAATTCAAAAGTTGTCTTTGTCAAATAAAAAGTTGTCCTCTACTATTTCAAAAGTTGTCCTATACTATTTCAAAAGTTGTCCTTTCCAATTCAAAAGTCTACCTTTACTATTTCAAACGTTGTCCTTCTCGATTCAAAAGGTGTCTTTGTCAAAGCAAAAGTTGTCCTCTACTATTTCAAAAGTTGTCCTCTGCTTTTCAAAAGTTGTCCTCTACTATTTCAAAAGTTGTCCGCTACTATTTCAAAAGTTGTCCTCGGCTAAACCAAACACATCATCTAACAACTTCCACTAGTACTACTACTACTACTACAACTTCTACAACTACTTCGTCTACAACTTCCACAACCAACTACTACTACAACTATTACAACTTCCACAACCAACTACTACTACACCTACTACGGCTATAACAATAACTACTGCTACTACAAAAAGCGTACACCAAACGAACACCAGGGCTTTTTAAACTGGGTAGAATTGGATGGTAGGAAAAGAAAACAAACGAGGATATCTTAAAACAAGACAAATGAAATTTTTGGAGCATGTTAATAGGTGCTGTCTTGTTTTAAGATATCCTCGTTTGTTTTCTTTTCCTACCATCCAATTCTACCCAGTTTAAAAAGCCCTGGTGTTCGTTTGGTGTACGCTTTTTGTAGTAGCAGTAGTTATTGTTGAAGCCGTAGTAGGTGTAGTAGTAGTTGGTTGTGGAAGTTGTAATAGTTGTAGTAGTAGTTGGTTGTGGAAGTTGTAGACGAAGTAGTTGTAGAAGTTGTAGTAGTAGTAGTAGTACTAGTGGAAGTTGTTAGATGATGTGTTTGGTTTAGCCGAGGACAACTTTTGAAATAGTAGCGGACAACTTTTGAAATAGTAGAGGACAACTTTTGAAATAGCAGAGGACAACTTTTGAAATAGTAGAGGACAACTTTTGCTTTGACAAAGACACCTTTTGAATCGAGAAGGACAACGTTTGAAATAGTAAAGGTAGACTTTTGAATTGGAAAGGACAACTTTTGAAATAGTATAGGACAACTTTTGAAATAGTAGAGGACAACTTTTTATTTGACAAAGACAACTTTTGAATTGAGAAGGACAACTTTTGAAATAGTAGGAGACAACTTTCAAGTTAGTTTTGAAATAGCAGAGGCCGAGTTTTATGGGACTGACTTAACAAGCGCGTTGGAAATTTTTATTCTTGTACTTATCCTAACCTCTTTGGATTTCAATATCTTTGTCACTTTAACAAAGGACAGACAACCGAGAAGCCATGTAGGTGAAATAATTAAAATCTTGGGGTGGGAAAGTTCTCCACTATCCAGTTAGTAGTGGGTCTATTGAACAGGGTAATGTCTACGCGCCCTGAATATGATTCAACATAGTGTGGCTAACCTTTGGACCTTGACTATAACTTTCTACTCGTTGTGTCTAACTATTATGACTATGTGGGTAGATTTTTAAGCTTTTTAGGTCGAGTTTTTAATACGAGTCTACATTTTTGTGTTCTGGGGGTAACATTTTTGCGATTTGGTGTAAGTTTGGGACTTTGGATATAACTTCCTACTCTTTGTGTCTAACTATTATGACTATATGAGTAGCTTTTAAGGATTTTCAGATCGAGTTCTTTAATACGAGCCTAAATTTTTGTGTTCTGGTGCTAAAAGTTTGCGATATGGTCTAACTTTTTGGAACTTTGGATATAACTTTCTACTCGTTGTGTCTAACTAGTATGAGTATGGGAGTAGCTTTGTAGGGTTTTCAGATCGACTTTATGGTTATGATCCTAAATTTTGTGTGTGTGTTGGTGCTAAAATGTTGCGATTTGGCCTAACTTTTTGGGCCTTGACTATAACTTTCTACTCGCTGTGTCTAACTATTATGACTATGTGCGTCGATCTTTAGGCTTTTTATGTCAACTTTTTTAATACGAGCCTACATTCTTGTGTTCTAGTGCTAAAATTTTGCTATTTGGCGTAAGTTTTGGGATTTTGGATATACCTTCCTGCTCGTTGTGTCTAACTATTATGCCAATATGAGTAGGTTTGTAGGGTTTTTAGGTCGAATTTTTGAATATGCGCCTACATTTTTTTGTGTTCTGGTGGTACAATGTTTGCGCTTTGGCCTAACTTTTGGTCTTTGGATATAACTATCTTTTCGATGTTTCTAACTAGTATCAGTTTGGGAGTAGATTTGTAGGGTTTTCAGATCGACTTTTTACTTATGGGTCTAAATTTGTGTATTCTGGTGCTAAGATTTTGCGATTTGTTCTAACTTTTTGGACATTGAATCTAAATTCCTGGTCGTTGTGTCTAACTATTATGACTATGTGAGTAGCTGTTTAGGATTTTTAGATCGCCTTTTTTTATGAGCCTACATTTTTTGTGTTATGAGGGTAAAAAATTTTTGCGATTTGGCGTAACCTTTGGGACTTTGGATATAACTATCTGTTCGACGCGTCTAACTAGTATGAGTTTGGGAGTAGCTTTGTAGGGTTTGAGATCGACTCTTTGGTTATGAGCCTAAATTTTTTTTTGGTGTGTTTTGGTGCTAACATTTTGCGATTTGGTGTAACTTTTGGGACTTTGGATATAACTTCCTACTCTTGTGTCTAACTATTATGACTATATGAGTAGCTTTTTAGGATTTTCAGATCGACTTTTTTAATACGAGCCTAAATTTTTTTTGTTCTGGTGCTAAAATTTTGCGCTATGGTCTAACTTTTGTGACTTTGGATATAACTTTCTACTCGTTGTGTCTAACTAGTATGAGTATGGGAGTAGCTTTGTATGGTTTTCAGATCGATTTTATGCTTATGAGCCTAAATTTTTTGTGTTTTGGGGCTAAAATTTTACGTTTTGGTCTAACTTTTTGGACCTTGACTATAACATTCTACTCGTTGTGCCTAACTAGTATGAGTATGGGAGTAGCTTTGTAGGGTTTTCAGCTCGACTTTATGCTTATGCGCCTAAATTTTTTTCTGTTTTGGTGCTAACATTTTGCGATTTGGTGTAACTTTTGGGACTTTGGATATAACTTCCTACTCTTGTGTCTAAATATTATGACTATATGAGTAGTTTTTTAGGATTTTCAGATCGACTTTTTAAATACGAGCCTAAATTTTATTTGTTCTGGTGCTAAAATTTTGCGATATGGTCTAACTTTTGTGACTTTGGATATAACTTTCTACTCGTTGTGTCTAACTAGTATGAGTATGGGAGTAGCTTTGTATGGTTTTCAGATCGACTTTATGGTTATGAGCCTAATTTTTTTTTGTGTTTTGGTGCTAAAATTTTGCGCTTTGGCCTAACTTTTGTGACTTTGGATATAACATTCTACTCGTTGTGCCTAACTAGTATGAGTATGGGAGTAGCTTTGTATGGTTTTCAGATCGACTTTATGCTTATGCGCCTAAATTTTTTTCTGTTTTGGTGCTAACATTTTGCGATTAGCCCTAACTTTTTGGACTTTGACTATAACTTTCTACTCGTTGTGTCTAACTATTATGACTATGTGCGTAGATTTTTAGGGCTTTTAGGTCGACTTTTTTAAAACGAACCTACATTTTTGTGTTCTGGGGGTAACATTTTTGTGGTTTGGCGTAACTTTTGGGACTTTGGATATAACTTCCTGCTCTTTGTGTCTTACAATTATGATTATATGAGTAGCATTTTAGGGTTTTTTAGGTCGACTTTTTGAATATGCGTCTATATTTTTTGTGTTCTGGTGGTAAAATGTTAGCGATTTGGCCTAACTTTTTGGACTTCGGATATAACTATCTGTTCGACACGTCTAACTAGTATGAGTATGGGAGTAGATTTGTAGGTTTTCAGATCGACTTTTTGGTTATGAACCTAAATTTGTGTGTTCTGGTGCTAAAATTTTGCGATTTGTTCTAACTTTTTGGACATTGAATCTAAATTCCTGGTCGTTGTGTCTAACTATTATGACTATGTGAGTAGCTTTTTAATTCGCCTTTTTGAATATGAGACTACATTTTTTTGTGTTCTGAGGGTAAATATTTTGCGCTTTGGCGTAACTTTTGGGACTTTGGATATAACTATCTGTTCGATGCGTCTAACTAGTATAAGAATGGGGGGTAGCTTTTAGGTTTGAGATCGACTCTTTCCTTATGAGCCTAAATTTTTTTTTGTGTTTTGGTGCTAAAATTTTGCGATTTTGCCTAACTTTTTGGACCTTGACTATAACTTTCTACTTGTTGTGTCTAACTATTATGACTATGTGCGTAGATTTTTAGGCTTTTTAGGTCGACTTTTTTAATACGAACCTATATTTTGTGTTCTAGGGGTAACCTTTTTTGCGATTTGGCGTAACTTTTGGGCTTTTGGATATACCTTCCTGCTCGTTGTGTCTAACTATTATGCCAATATGAGTAGGTTTGTATGGTTTTCAAATCGGATTTTTGCTTATGAGCCTAACTTTGTGTTCTGGTGATAAAATTTTGCGCTTTGGTCTAACTTTTTGGACATTGAATCTATATTCCTGCTCGGTGTATCTAACTATTATGACTATGTGTGTAGAATTTTACGCTTTTCAGGTCGACTTTTTTTATACGAGCCTATATTTTGTATTCTGGGGTAACATTTTTGCGCTTAGGCGTAACTTTTGGGATTTTTGCTATTACTTCCTGCTCATTGTGTCTAACTATTACGCCTATATGAGTAGGTTTGTAAGGTTTTCAGCTCGACTTTTTGCTTATGAGCCTAAATTGTGTGTTCTGGTGCTAAAATTTTGCGATTTGGTCTAACTTTTTGGACATTGAATCTAAATTCCTGCTCGGTGTGTCTAACTATAATGACTATGTAAGTAGCTTTTTAGGATTTTTAGTTCGCCTTTTATATATATATATAAAGACAAAAATATGTACTCGGCTGAACGTTTACACTGTAATGTTATTTATAAAATAACTGCTTTAGTATAAAAACTGGTTTAAAATACGCATATTTTGATATAGATTACGTCTAAATATGACTAACACTAACCGGGTCGCCTTGTTTTTTTTTTTTTTTGTCTTTCAGCGTTGTCATTAATCATCGAGCTGTAAAAGGTATTAAGATATTCGTTCTATTAGTCTGTTGACTTTTATCCTATAGTAATAACATAGGTTTAGACAAACAGCGAACTAGAGTGAATAATCTATAAACATACAGCTATACATACATACACACACACATACATACAATCACAAACAGACAGAGAGAGAGAGAGAGAGAGAGAGAGAGAGCGAGACAGAAATATACCTTAGTTACGAAGCCGGCACATTGATGAAAGAAAATAACTTGTTATACTAAAAACTATATCTTGTTTGGTATCTATTTGCATGTCTCGAGATGCAGGATTTAAAAATAAATAACGTATATTATATATATATATATATATATATATATATATATATATATTAGTAGTAAATTACTTGTTTATTTAGTAACGCGCCTATGTGTTAAAGTTCACCTTTTTAGTGCACGCACAATAAACCCTCAAGTGCTATACAATGTCACACGCCACTCGCGAGAGAGCAATTATATCAATTATCCCCGGGACGCGTGTGGAACAATAGCCTTCTTTCGGTCAATGAAGCGTACTCGTACAGATTCATTCTGTGGTGCTCTATTGGCTACCATTAATATGGGTATTTATTTTAATGTTAAACAGGATTAGTTACAAGTATAGTAGCTTTATTGTTTTTTTAAAGGAACTAAACATTAAACATATAACTACTCTTAAAATTATCTTTACAACGAGTCCAAACTCGACTAACCATCACTATCATGTGTCGTTCTATCTGATAATAATTCCGGGTTTAGAAAACGATTATTTAGATGATGAAAATACAAGAAAAATGTTTGGGACTTACCCCTAAACATCAGTTTCTTCTTCTATCACATTACCATGACAGACTGTATAAGATGTAGGGGTGTTAATGTGTACACCATACGAAAGGTCGGTCATTTTACCTTTGTTAGCGTAATACCGTCGCTCAACTATGATTATCTATAATATTCATCTTACTACCACTATAGGGCAGACCTCTTAGTTATACATCACGTATGCGTCACCTTTATTAATAACATTAACGGTAAGTTACGACTATCATATAGGTACAGATGTTTGTGGAGTTCGCGTTTTGGGGTCGATTCTTTTAGTGGTTCTTATTGCTTACGGTGTGTTGATATTGATAACCACTTTATAGTGATGTAACGAATGTGTATGGACATATTGGGTGAGCGATTGATCGCTCTACTTATCACTTCAATATATATTTATACAGCTATTTGTATACTGAATCACACAAACACACAATCACCTCTCCATCAAACCCTGCTATTCATCCGCTTGTTCTACGACCCACACACGAACACAGGTACCTCTCCATCAATAAACATTACATTTTGTATCAGTCAGCGAAGCTATCCGAAGACTGGTCCTTTTGTTTACTCTCTGAGTAATATGCACATACACACACATGAACACGCACACAGGTTTTTTTTGGGTTCTGTTCCCAAATATACATGCTTTGTGAGGCAGCTGACATGTACTACACATATCTTTCCTCCTAAGCTCGTTGGGGTAAACTCTGGCTCTCTAACGACCATTGGACATATCTTAGTATTTCTTACACCTATGTTACAAATTCGATAATTCCAGTCAGCATAGCGACGCAGCGAGACCGCTTGGAAAAAGAAATCTTTAATCTCACGGGAGCGGTTTATTGATTGGGTCATTATGTGGCACGGTGGGAGAAAATGACTGTTCGTTAATACCGCCAGCAAGATTTGCCAATATATATGTATGTATATATACCTACTTATGGTCCATATCTTAAATACGGGGCCCATTTACGTCAACGTAGATATAATAACTATTAACTTATTACTATTATATGTATAAGTGCTCACCATATCCATGAAATAACTAACGTATCACTACTCCTAATATGGTAGTTTCACTTCCGGAGTGGGCGTGGTCTATAGCCGGACAACATACACACACTAGCTCCTATTGGAAGTCACTTTGGCGGGAAAAACTGATGTCCAATACATGACTCAGTAATTATCCCCCTCAACCACCAACCCTCTTCATGCACTATACAAGCCCTATTCATATATACATATATATCATAACAGAAGTCCACCACCACCACCACCTTCCACCATGGGAAAGTGGTGGTATCCTACTATATAACTCTTGTACTTGAAGGGTACTGGACTTCGTAGGGTATACCCTACTCTTTGGTCAACTAAAAAAGCGAGAGCATAACGTGCGCCTCCTACTACTTACGTGTACTGAAAGTGTTTGAATTGGAGGTCATAATATAAATAATCTAAGGTATACTGATGGTACAGGCTTAATCGCTAAGAGTAAAAATGAGTTACAAGAAATGTTGGACATTATAGTGAAAGAAAGCAAAAATAGAGGATTCAGCCGTATTATCAAAAAGACAAGTAATGGTAACAACAAAGAAAAGGACATCACCTTAGTGCAAAATAAAGACAAGTGGAACAGTATAAAGCATGTAAATGAATTTAAATATTCGGGAACTTTGTTAACCTCAGACAGAAGATGTACAAAAGAGGTGAGATGCAGAATTGCTCAGGCAAAAGCAGCTTTCCAAAAAATGAGGAAGATACTATGCAATCCATTTTTGACAACAGAAACAAGAAAAAGAGTTCTTAAATGTTATGTAGAGCCAGTCTTAACATATGGATGTGAATCATGGACAATAGGACAGCAGACAAGAAAATCACTGGAGTCTGTAGAAATGTGGTTTTACAGAAGAATGTTGAGAATACCATGGACAGCTAAGAAGAGTAATGAAGAGGTTCTGAGAAAGGTCAAAGCAAAAAGAGAGCTAATTTCCAATGTTAGGAAGAGACAATCATCATTTTTTGGCCGTGTAATGAGAAGAGAACAGCTGAAATATATTGTAACAACTGGAAAAATTGAGGGACGATGAGATAGAGGAAAGAAAAGAGAAAAAATACCAGACAGCTTAAGAGAATGGCTTGGCAGAAGGTCAAACAACAGAAATGATAAATAACTGTCGAGATCGAAAATTGTGGATGATCACATACGCCAGCAGACCCGGTACTTGATGATGATGATGATGAAAGCGCTTGGTTACTCATAACTGACGGTGTCAGGATCAGCAGCCATCGTTTAATAAGATCTTACTTTAACTCCCTTTGTGGTTTTGGTAACGGACAAACCAGTCGTGCCAAGCGAATAGAGATCGAGAGGGAAGGCAGACTCGTACCAAAAAATGTTGTGCTGAAGCCGGATATGTTAGCCGAAACAACATATATTTAGGCCTGTGGTAAAACACTAAAGATAACATTTTCGCCCACGTAATATCCTTTGACGGACGATAAAGAGGAGTAGTCGTTTGGCGAAGTTAGAAATAAATAAATAAATAAATAAATAAATAAAGAAAGAAAGAAAGAAAGAAAGAAGAAAGAAAGATATTATTTTTTTTTACATTCGCCAGCATTCACCTATGGCGAAGTCCCTAGACACTAGAAACTGAATTTTGCATGTTAATCCGTTTTTCCCTGGCAGCCGTATCACCTCGCCACACTGGCAGGTAACTCCGTTTTCGGAGGTACTCATATTTTTTCCGTCGATGAGTAATTGATGTTTCAAGGCGGACCTCGCTGCTGAGACCAGCGTGGTTGCTGCAGTGAGAAATCATAAATACAAATCTCAAACCTACTAAGACATTAATTATAAAAAAACCCATTTAATTTCCTATCTTGGTTGATTTCCAACGTTGTCATCTATACTAGCACTGATATCGTACATGAGTTGAACAGTTTTGTTTGTTTACTGAGAGCTTCTGATCTCCTGATGTTCGTCAGTTTGTTGAAAGAATTTGATGCTATATAGTGAGATGCATGTCATGGTTTCTGTTGTTATGTCTCCATTTATGGACATTATAATGCATATATATATATATATATATTATATATATAATATATATATATATATATATATATACACACACACATACTGTTCTATAGTATACTATTTATAGTATAAAGTGTTTGTCAAACATTGGTAGAATTAGCCACGAGAGAATCTGCTCGACAAAAACAAAACCTCAAAAAAAAAAAAAATACACAATAGCCTGCACTAGACCGACAAGACGAAAAAGGCCATATATATATATATATATATATATATATATATATATATATATATATATATATATGAGACATATATATATATATATATACATATATATATATATAGGAGACATATATATATATATATATATATATATATAAGAGACATATATATGCCTCCTATATATATATATATATATATATATATATATATACACCCACACCTCCTTTATATGCCTCTCATATATATATATATAAAACATAGTATGCCGTCTAACGAAATCCACACGGAGTGTATGTGTATTATATGTTGCATGCATAATTTGTTGTGTCTGTCCTAAACGAATACAACTTCCTCTTCCCGAGTTTGTGGTAAATGATTGATAATAGAGGTAATTTATAGTTTGAATTTTCTATAAATGTAAACTGAATCTATGCTTGGATTAGATGTATATGAGGTTTTAATACAAAGGTTGTATTTGTATTTTGTTTCCCGCTTTTCTTCTCACACACTGAAACAGATTATCTTTGCCTTCTTTTAAACACAAAATAATATGAGCAATAATTCAAGACAGCAATAATAAAAGTAAAGCACCCTATTTTAGCAGCTTATAATATTTCTTAAAATATAAATTAGTAATTGAAATGAAAAATAACACTCATGGTAAATGAACAACCAGCAAGCAAGAAAGATTATCTTAAAAGACGACGTTATTTGGCCCTAAGATGCGTTGATGTACATCTCATAGGGCACCAATTGAATATTTTTTATATTCTGATGTCCTTCTTGTCAGGCATACCAAACATACATTTAAGTGGATATCTTGCACTTTATCAATGATATCTTGAAGGTCTGATACCAGTTCCATTTGTACATCAGATTTATACATGTATTTCGATGGAATTTTATTACAAAACGATGCACATCTGGTATGTACATCGATAATCAATAAGAGTTTTGTTTGTTTATTGTTTACCGTTACGTGCGGGTTTACAACAAATTGATGTTTTCCTTCTGTGAACTATCAGAAGGGATAACTTGTTTAAGTGAAACCCTGGTTGGATTGTATTAAAGTTATTGTGTGGAAGATGTGTCGCACAAAAGTAGTGTTGATATATTTAGTTTAGTCAATGTGTTTTATATAATGTTTATTTTATGATGGATTGATTGTAGAAAAGGTTAAATCGAAGTCATCCTGGGAGAGTCAGGGAGTGAAGAAACGAGTTGAGTACAGTAAGGATAAGTCAAGTAGCTTACTAACGCTAAGTAGCGTTTAATTTTATAAAGTAAATGTTTTACCAGTAATGCTAACTCAAACAATGTTTTCTTTAGTTTGATAGGCCATGTATTATGTATAAGCAACGTTTGTTGACTTTATTTTAGCCAAGTGCTGCTATTTTTATTGCTGTGACTAGTGTGACTGAGATCTATCTGTGATAGTGAATAGAATACTGATAAAGTAGATATATAGTATATAGTGATAGATACTCATACTGTGATAGTAAAATAATAGATTGACATTGTCACATTCTCACATAATACAATTTTTTAAAATTAGTAATAATTTTCATGCGACAATCTGCTCAAACACCACCAATTGTTCGTTATCAGGTGTTGTACTGAAACCAACTTTAACCAGGGTAGAGACGTCACTCTGTGTGTGCTAATTAAACTAATTTATTCCATGCCACCAATTGCTTTTCTGATAGTGATTGCACTACTTGAACAGATCTTGGTAGCTGATTCATCATCATCATCACCAAGTAAAATGCATGCTGCTGTGTAATTATGTCTCTCCACAACTTTCTACAATACTCAGTACACATACTTATACTATAGTCACTATATAGCTGTCAGGCTATTTTAGTTTAGTGATTATCAATTCTATTGATTTTTTAAATCAAAGCATTCCCTTACTAAACCTAAATTTCCTATAATCTTTTCTCTCAGTTTTCCTCTATCATTTCATCCCTCAATTTTTTTTCCAGTTGTCACAATATTGTGACATTATAGTCTCATTGTTCCTTCATTACATGGCCTAAATAATATAATGCTTGTTTCCCTCTGGTGTTGGAAATTAGCTTTCTTTTTGCTTTGGCCTGTTTTAGAGCATCCTCATGACTTTTTTCAGCCATCCATAGTATTGTCAACGTTTTGCTGTATAACCACATATCTATGTCTTGCAATGATTTTTTTGTCTGTTGTCCATGATTTACACCATACATCAAGACTGGCTCCACATAATAAAAAACTCTTTCTTATATCCATTGGCAAAAATTGATTGGATAAAATCTTTCTCATTCTTTGGGATAAAGCCTTTAACTGAGCTTTCAGTTTGCACTTCCCCTCTGTTGTACATCTACCATCTAAAGTTAACTTTGTTCCATTGCATTTAAATTCATTGACTTGTTTTAATTCTGCCCATATACTTTAATCGTACATTTAGGAAACATATTTTTCTTTATTGCAACCACCGCTTCTTGTCTTTTTGCTCATGCCTTTATTTTTATTTTCTGTGGCAGCTGAATTAGCTTGATCAAAATACTTTGAGAATTTTTTTCAAAAGGCAGGTTGTGTTAATAAGTAACAGGTTTGTTGTTTTATTCTTTCTGCAACATTCAGTCTGGTGTCCATACAGAATTACTGAGAGTATGCACTTCTCATATATAAGTATATCCTTAGGTCAACATTTGTCTTGTGCTGAGTGTCCATGGAAGAAATACCTAAAGACTGGAAAGAAAGTTATATGATCAAACTACCAAGAAAGGAAGTTTACAGGAGTGCACAATTATAGGGGAATTATGCTACTATCAGTGTCAGGAAAATATTTTAAGCAGAATCATTCTTGAGGGACTAAAAGAGGCCATAGAGAAACATTTGAGAGATGAACAAGCAGGTTTTAGGAAGAACAGATCATGTGCTGATCAAATAACTACTCTACGCATAATAGTTGAACAAAGTTTAGAACTAAAATCCCCACTTTATATTGGATTCATAGATTATGAAAAGGCATTTGATAGTTTAGACAGAAGAATGCTTTGGAAGTTGCTGAGTCATTACGGAATCCCTATAAAGTTTATTAACCTGATAAAAACAATGTATGAAGGAACGAAATGTAGTGTAGTGCATGAAGGACAGCTTACAGAAGCATTTGAAATAAGAACAGGAGTAAGACAGGGATGCCTCTGTCTCCATTTCTCTTTCTACCGGCCATAGATTGGATTATGAAAATAACTCAAAACAACAGAAATGGAATCCAGTGGTCACTGACCAAACAACTTGATGATTTAGACTTTGCTGATGACATAGCTCTCCTATCACACAGCCATCAACAGATGCAGGATAAAATGAGCATACTTGATGAGAGATCACAACAGCTAGGACTGAAGATTAATAGAGATAAGACCAACATTATGAGAATTAAAACAGTTGGCAAATAACCAAATAAAACTAGGAGAAATACCTCTATTAGGTGTACAATCTTACATATATCTGGGCAGTAAAGGATATCAAAAGCAAGAGGAGCTTTCATTGCACTGGGAAACACATGGAAATCCAAAGAAATTAGGTTAAATACAAAAATAAAAATTTTCAACTCAAATGTTAAGGCGGTCCTATTATATGAATGTGAAACATGGAGAACAACAAAATTGATAATCATGAAGATACAAAGTTTCATTAATGGATGCTTACGCAGAATAAAAGGATGAATATGGCAGGACAAAATTACTAACATAGAATTATTGAAATGTACCAGTCAAACACCAGTGGATAAAGAGATACAGCGAAGACGATGGCGCTGGATAGGACACACACTACGGAAGCCAACTGAGAGTATTACACAACAGGCCCTTTTCTGGAATCCCCAGGGAAAAGACAAAGAGGAAGACCAAGGAATTCTTAAAACAGAACTACTTAGAAAGTGTTTGTTGAAGGTCTATGCTCCACTGGGAGCAAAAAAGGTAGAAGAAGAGTGTCCCACCTTATCTTGTTTCTATCTATCTATCTATTGACCTTTCGAGCCGTAACCGGCCCATAGGGCGTAGACCAAGATACACCTTCTCCTATATGAATTTTTGTTCTAGCAGTTTTCTTTTAAAGATATTTTATTAAATCTCGCCATCTGTCTCTGTTCTGTGCAAGCAGTTCTATCTCATTGAGGGAGCCGATTCCTGCTGCTCTTGCCTCTCTCATCAATGTTCTTCTCAGTGTCTCCCTGGGTCTTCCTCTTTTTCTTTTACCTGTTGTTTCCCATATGAGGGCTTGCTTTGCTATTCGATTATTATCTCTTCTCATCACATGTCCAACGTATGACCATCGTCTTTTCTTTATTACTGAAGATATTAGTGGTTGATTGGCGATTTCTCTAATTTCCTCGTTTGTTTTGAATTCGTTCCATTCTATACCAAGTATTTTCCTTAGACATTTATTTTCGAATGCGTTCAACTTTGTTTCTATATCTCTTGTTGTTTTCCAGCTTTCACACGCATACGTAAGGGTTGATAGTACATTTGATTTGAATAGCCTAAGTTTTGTGTTTGTGCTAATGAGTTTTGATTTCCACAACTTTTCAAGGCTTCTGAAAGACATTGCTGCTTTAGCCAGTCTGATTCTAATTTCTTTGCTCGTATCCCCTTCTCGATCAATGTGACTTCCAAGATAGATAAAGTGATCACTTTATCTTGTTTAGGTTGCCAAAAATCCTTGTTACTTTATCTATCCTTGTGTTAATATCTTCATTGCCGCTGCACAGTTGTATGTCTGTGATACTTTAGTAGATTTGTTCATTTGTGTATTTCCAGGAAAAAAAAATATATATGCTTCTTCTATTATACATTTAAAGTGGTTAGAGGAAACTGTATCTTAAAATTAAACAAACTTTTGTGATTAAAAATTAGATCTTATATTCCAGAAACTCTCATAACTGTCAATCTTTTACATTTTTTGTTACAAGCATTAACTACTAAAATATGATCATCATTATGCCATACCGTTTGGCGTAGGCGATCATGTCCTTCCACAATCTTATATCTACAGTGCATCATTCCAGTTTTGTTGTTGACTGTTTTCCATGCCATGACACCAAGCTTTCCAGTATTTTCTCTCTTTGTCATTCTCGATCTTGCTTTCCTTTTATTTTGCCAGTTGTAGCCAAGTATTCCAACTTTCCTCTTCTCATGATGTGCCCAAAAATGCTGATTGTTTCTTTCTGATGTTTTTTAGGAGTTCCCTTTTTATGTTGGCCTCTTTGAGAATTTCTTCATTGGTCTTTTTAGCTGTCCAGGGAATTTTCAACATTCTTCTGAGAAATCCCATTTCTGTGGCCTATAATCATCTTTTCATTTGTTAGTCTACTGTCCATGATTCGCTTCCATAGGTCAGAATTGGTTTTATATAGCACCGATGAACTCTTTCTCATTTCTCTTGACATAAATTTATAGCATTAGATATTTTTCATTTTCTGAAATGCTATTTTAGCCTGAGCAATTCTGCTTTTTTTCTGTGGTGCATCTTCCTTCTAATGTTATTATTGTGCCCAAGAATTTGACGTGTTGTACTTTGTTTCAGGTCAACACTTAAATATCATCTATATATAAATATTTATTTTAGCTAAAAAAATTTACTTTTATTGTGTGTGGTGTCATAAATTGAAACTTCTACCACCAAATATCAATTTTATGAATGAGTAGAATATACTATCTATCTATTGTCCTTTCGAGCTGAAGACGGCACATAGGGCAGAACCACAATCTCAAAAACAGAAACCTTGTGTGCCAAAATGGCACATATTGCAGAGATCACTGCTTCTAAAATCTATGATCTGTTTCCATAACAATACTTTTTACAATGACAGCTTGTCAAACCATCGATCAATCTCCTTAGTCGCCTCTTACGACATGCCTGGAAGGTCACAGTGTCACTATTCTTTACATCCCACATAATGAGGCCCCGGTAACACACGGGAGAGAATATACTAGACTCTGCAAATCTTCATCCATAAACGACATACAATTTCCAAGATTAAAATTAAAATGCCACATGAAAACAAACAGCTGTGTCTGGCATATCACTATTCTTTTCAAATATATGAATTATTTTGCTGCTTTTAGCGCCTGTCTGGCTATTTGTCTAGCAAAGGATTTCTTATATTTAGGGCCATGAATTCTTTATTTTTAATTTTTTTTATGTTCAGTCAAAATTGTAGCTGCTGTCTGACTTTTTTTCCTTGAGTGTAGGTGGGAGAACTGGATAATGTTGTGGGCCCAACAGCCCTGGCTGGCATGCTCCCAACAAACAGGAAAATTCCTACATCAAATAAAAATCCAGTCTGGCGAAAACAAAATGAATTAGCCACGGCACAGGTTTAGGGGAAAAATCAGGGTACACACGCATGTACAAGTACTGCCTTAGTGACCAGCTCATCGTGTGTCATGATGTCTTCTTACCCCACCGACCTGAATCATGACAAAGAGTGAAGTTCACATGATCACAAGACTTGAACGCTGAAGTAGAAGGATAATGTTAAAAGGACATCACATGCTTAACTGGATGAAGTCGTGACAAAGGCACAAGTGAATAATATAAAATTGCCAGTTTTACAGGTGTGCCAAATAGCAGTTATATTTTGTGATCTTTCTGAGATCAGATTCCATTGAACTAGTTTTTGACATCATTGCCCATCTTTATTACTTCAGCAACAACAGAAAAATTATAGTTTGAATATATTTATGAATTAATGAATATGGTATTTAGTTATAAAGTAATAGCAAAAGTCTGTGTTATATTCTATTTTGCTCTATTCTGTTTTGTTATTTGCCTTTTTAATCCTCAACTGGGGCATATACATTAATCAATATTCACATTTTTTCTGTTATTTTCGGTCACTTCTAATGTTCTCCAGATGTAATTTATTTTTCATAATTTCTGTCACTAGGAATCATTCCCGTTAGTTTCTAGATCGTTCCCGTTTTATCATTCTAGATGGGTTCCAGGTGAGAGCCTGTCTGGTAATATCAGTAGTTGGTTTTTGAAATGTTTGTTCTATACACTCCTGCAGTTATTTTCTTATAATTTCATTATCAATGTCAGTGGATTTTTCTTTGCACAATTCATCACTTATATTAGTGTCTGACCATCTGATCTGAAGTAGCTTCCTTAAGCAGGTATCAATAAATATCTGCACAGGTATCAATAAATATCTGCACAGGTATCAATAAATATCTGCACAGGTATCAATAAATATCTGCACAGGTATCGATAAATATCTGCACAGGTATCAATAAATATCTGCACAGGTATCAATAAATATCTGCACAGGTATCAATAAATATCTGCACAGGTATCAATAAATATCTGCACAGGTATCAATAAATATCTGCACAGGTATCAATAAATATCTGCACAGGTATCAATAAATATCTGCACAGGTATCAATAAATATCTGCACAGGTATCAATAAATATCTGCAGTCTCCTTGTCTTCAATGTTAATGTCTATATTTCTGATCCATACAATCTTGATCTTAATCTTCTCATGCCATTAGACATCACATATGACTCGTAGAGTTTTTCACCACCCATCTCTGTTCTGGGCGAGATGTGCGATCTTTTCTAATGAGTCTGTCGTAAGAGGCGACTAAGGAGGTTGATCGATGGCTTGACAAGCTGTCATTGTAAAAACTATAGTTATGGAAACAGGCCATAAGCAGTGATCTCTGCAATATGTGCCATTTGGCACGCAAGGTTTCTGTTTTTGAGATTGTGGTTCTGCCCTATGTGCCGTCTTCGGCTCGAAAGGACATTAGATAGATAGAATGAGTCTGTGCCTGCCAACTTTGCTTCATTTATAAGGGTTCTTTTCAGCATCTCTTTGTGTCTTCCTCTTTTTCTGTATCCTGATGTTTCCCTTAGAAACATATAATGCAATAGGACTGGTTTAATAATAAGGCAGGTTTGATTGTCAAGGACATTTTCCTATCTTTTCAGATATTTTTGAATTATACAAGAATCCCATTAGTTCTTGACAGTTGTTTCTGTCAATTTCTTCTGTCCCTCCATCATCATCATCATTCAGTGCCATCTCAGCATTTAAAGTTTGCTACCATGGAGCGCCCTTCCACCCTGTCTCTTGTTTTGATAGTGCAGGTTGTCATAGGCTAACTTGTCCATAAATTGATGTTACTTATTCATGTTAGTCTTGATCTTGCTCTGCCTCTTTTATATCTTGTATTTTCCCTTCCAGTATTACTTTTAGTAGGCTGTTGTGTTTTTAAACATGCCCCAAAGATCTCATTTGTCTTGTCTGGTTTGTGTTTAGTAGTTCTCTTTTCATTTTTAGTTGTTTTAATACTTCATAATTTATTTTCTTTTCTTTCCATCCAATTTTTTCTATTCTGCAAATCAATATTTCAAAGGCTTCAATTTTCTGTTCTGTTTTCTTATCTAATGTCCATGTTTCTGCACCATACAGGAATGTTGAGAAGATGTAACATTTTGCTATTCTTAGTTTTAGCCCTGGTGTTATTTGTTTTGATATTAGTATGTTCTTCATGACATTAAAATTACTTTTTGCCATACCTATTCTTTTGTTTATTTCAGTTTGACATTTTCCATCATTGGTTATAGTGTGGCTAAGGTAGTTGTAGCTCTGAAATGTCTCCAGGTCTTTTCCTTCAACTTTGATATCCACTTGTGAGTTTTGAGTATTATTTTTGTTTATGATGGGAACCACGGTAGCTCAGTGGTTAGTGAACTGGATTATACAGGACAAGAGATTGATGGCTTCCGGGTTCACCCAGCCTTAAATGGGAACCAGATTTTTTCTTGGAAAGTAAAGCAGTACTGGTGTAATATTGACCACATTACCCCAAAAATCATGTACCGACGGTCTGTAAAAATTATTGTCACTAACACTATATTCCCTATGCGCCACTTGGCATGATGTACATTATTAGTTCTGTTAACATGATGATGGTAGTGATGGCAGTGATAAGGGCATTCATTTGGTTAGAGCCACAAGACAACACTCTTGTCTGCATATTAAGTGATTTGATGAGCATTAAAAGAAAAGTGGAGCCAGGATCTGTACGCAGGCAATGGTAGTGTCATTACAGAAGTCAAAAATACGTAGTCACCTTTGTCTACGTCCCTGTGCATGCGGGAGTATGGGGAAATGAAAGAGTGGACAGGCTGACTAGCTGTGCTGTCGTTGAAGATGTTCACCCAATGGCTTGTGTGGACATCATCAATGTCCTCCAAGATGTGGGAAAGGCACAAAACTTCGACAACCATGAATCCATGTCACTTTTTCGGATGAAAGATATGGGAGTTAAGATGGGCACAGCCAGAAATGAGAAAATTAGTGGGCGTGTAAGAGGACTTATCAACAAACACATAACTGGAGTCGTCAGTCGCTAGACACTATGGGACTTGCTGAGGAGAGAATCTGAGCATTTATGGATATGTTCAGAGTGCATTGATGATGATCCGCAAATAACTGAATAACTCAATAACAACACTGCTATAAGTTTGTTATAATCTAACAAAGCAGCCATATTTACATATTCATGTTATCAACAATATCTTGTGAAACAATAATTTTTTGTGTGAACGAGTTAAAGCATATGCCTCCTATTAGATGATACTAATGAGTTCTAGAAAAAAACATTATTTAAGGGAGATAATTCATTTGGTATTCAGAAAAGGATATATACTTTACAGAGTAAGAAAAATAATCTGTATCAATTATCAACTGTAACTATAATATGATGTATGAATCATATAAAATATATCATATGTAACATTAAGAATATTTTCTTTCTGTTATTGTTAAAAACTTTAGCACAAATTGTTCTTTTTTCTTCCCACCCTTAGAATGGATACTTTTCATATTGTAAGGATTTTCCTTAACTCTTTCCGTACGTTCTGCCGCATGGTGCGCCATTTCTATTTCGGTTGCGCACGTTCCGCCGCATAGTGCGCAACACTCAATTTTATTAGTGAGAACCGTCATCAAACCATATTCTTTTTTACATGTCTTGTATCATCTTGGTATTGCTGAAATCTAATACCTTGTACAATTATCTAAAAATTCATATATAATTTGTTATATGTTAGATAAATATAAATATGAAGATTGATTCTTAAAACCAAGAAAAATTTTGTCTCTGAAATCTCTTCTGTTGCATCGATAAAAACCTTTCGTATGGAAAGAGTTAAAGGTTTGTGAGAAAAAACAAACCATTTGTGTGACTTTCTACCTCTTTTCTTATTTAAAATATGTTTGCAGAAGTGCAAAAATAGCTCTGCTTATACAAGTGCTAACCAATCAAATCATCTTCTTCTTCTACCTTTCAGCTCCCTGTTGAGCATAGGTCTTCAACAAACACTTTCCATGTCGTTCAGTTTCTTGCCATTCTTTTAAGATCATTCCATGTCTTCCCCATCATCTTCATCTCTGCTTCTGTCTGTGTTCTCCAAGAATTTCTTCCATAGCCAACCTATATTTAAATGGACTATAAATATTCAGACCAACAAACAATGCTACATGATTACAAATAAGCATTAAAGTTCATGAAGTATAAAAGCAGTGTATTTATATATTTTTTTTAGAACGGTACTTTCCCTATCATGTCTGTTTCTGTATAAATATTAGTTGTCTTGTACTTGATGAAGGCTTGTCTTGTCTCTCTTTAGGTCTATCTGCTTAATGTCATTTTATGTTTATTTTATACATAAGTCATAAAAATGGAGTTTTAACTAAAATTTGTTAATATCAATGAGGGTCTAGTATAACCTAGAATACATAGTCAGAGGTTGAACTGATTGTGCTTTGCCAAGAAGACGGCAAAAAATCCTAGATCAACGTCACATGGAATTGGGATCTGGAGGAGAATGAATGGACATGTCAGGTTTTTTCTCATTTGTAAGATTTTTAAAAATCTGGTGTACAGGTTTGCCTTTAAAAGTATGGAAGGTATGCAAATTACTATTTTCATGTCTTATATTGTGGCCATTTATTCTTTATCTGTAATTTTCATCTGATATGATGGTTGGTTGCATTCGCCCAATGACTAAAGTATTCTAGAGTATCATAGTAGACTAGAATATTCCTCTTCATCATCCGCCCTTACAAGGACGTAGTGGACGTGTCTGCATGGTGTTGTTGTTGTTTGCAGTATAACTGTTATATTTGCGCCTTTCGGCACAACACATCAAACTTCAGCACGACATTTTGAGTACCAGATTGTCTTCCCTCTTCGATCCCTGCACGCTTGGCCAGACTAGACAGGTTAGTCTGTTACTGGAGGCACCACGGAGAGGTGGAGCAGGGTCTGGATGGTTTTGGTTCACCGATCCTGGCGCAAGCCATCAGCTGTGGGTCGCTGACAACTTCCAGCTCTGGTGCTGGTAGGCGTGCCTTCACCTCCATCTGATATTATATTTCCAAAATATCTGTGCTTGTCTATTTATTCAGAAATGTGTCAGATTTAGATCATCAGTACTACATACTACTACTGTTACTTTCGTTCTTTTGGTTCTATGGTTATGCAAGGCCCCAGTATCACTGCAAACGAATTAAAATCCATAATTGCTCAACCGCCCGTGCCAGTGGAATCATCCAAATTACTAACTCATCTCCCAAACAAAGAAAGGTAGCTGTAGTCCCCATCATAGCAGTCTCAGCACACGCAAAAAGACATAAGGCAAAACTGCACGGAAAGTGAACACAGCCAACTGTTCCCTGCCATACGATATCATCATTCATCGTAAACAATTGGAATATCAAAACATGATCAAAACAGATGAAACACACAGCTCACAATGTGCACAGATCACTTAACTCAGTAGCTCCTGCAACAAAAGTATACTGTTACTGTATATCTGTTATTATTATAGACAAGAAAGTAGCATAACCTGTGTCTTGCTACCACTGCCTTTGGGGGTCTTGGAAGAGATGCAGGCTAGGGGAGTAAACCCGAAGTAGAAAATCTGGAGCAGAGAACGTAGATAGTGATTTTTACAGATCCTTTCATAAATTTCCAACAGTTGAATTGATATCAAACTAACTTTGTTGTTTATGTTGTGTGTTTCTTTGTAATGAACCAACGAGACAAACAGGGGTTTTCGGAGCTTGTGTAACACCTTGCACCAGCTTGTGTTATCTCTTCACTATGTTTACATTTATGTGAATTACTTCGACACTTTGATTTATCTCTCCAGCTGGAAAGCCTATTATTATTATTTACTTTGAGATTATTACATTCTTTTATATTCCATTTATTGTTTTCATTTCCTGTGCATGTGGATAATTGGGCTGCAATAGTAATGAATAAAAAAAAGGTTATTATTACAGAATCACGTAGGTGAGGCACAATATAAAAACAAAGCGACTTTGCTGCTCAGTAAGACTTCAGCTGAAACAATGAAAACAACACAAATATATATAAATAAACAAGTAAATAAAACTACATAGAAATAATATGCTGGACTATTTATGAAGGAAAAATATATTTTCAATTCTGCCGTTAAATTCTGTCAAGTACATTCCTAGATATACTTTTTAAAATTGTGTTTCTTGAGGATATAATCACTATATCTAAATTTTTGTGTGTGTGTGGGGGGGGGGGGGGGGGGGGGTGGGGGCCTCGTTTGCCTAAATGGGAAAACACCCGACTGGGCTAATGATGTTCAGACAGCCTGTGTTTGATTCCTGTGAATAGTACTTGTGGTTAAAAAAAAAATACCCCCACCACGGGAGACCAAGTTGCTGCCTGGAATGGGTACCAAGGTATTACTCTGGGAAGGTGAGGTATGCCGCCTCACATTGTGAGTTTCGATGCTTGAAGTAACACTATCCTGAAGTCTGAACACTACTGGATAGGTGGCCGAGCACATATGGTTGAAAACTTGCGTACTAAGATGAAGATTCAATTCTCATATTTTACCTTTACTTTAAATGACTTCCATTTTGTATATATGCACATTTTTGTGTGAGTGTAAACATGTATGTGTGGCCTCGTAGTTACTTCTAGTCATTGGGCAGTGTCCTTGTAGTCACTGTAACCTAGACAGTGTTTCCCCCACTCACATATTTTTAGAACCCTTACATGGTTTGACCCTTCGACCAGCAGGGTAATTACAGCGTACAACCGCGAATCTCTCTCTTTCTCATTCTGACCACGGTCCATGACACAGGGAATAAATTTTTCTTTTCTTTACCAGTTTTGATTATTTTGTTTTAGATGTTTCATTACTAGTTAGCCATGTAGGATTAGTTTTATTTTTGTAGGATTAGTTTTATTTACTTACATATCTGTGTGTGTGTTGTTTGTTTGTTCTTGCTGAAGGCCTATTGAGCCGAAACGTCGTTCAAATTTGTGTCGTCTATCAATCACGTAAATCTTTTACCATACCATTTTTTCTATATTTTTTTACAATTCTCCCTCACATTTAGCTTTACTGCAGCTTCGCATTTTTATGCATTCATTTGCATTTCTTTACCATAACCCTTTATATTCTCTACTAAAGCTCTCCATTTGTGATCTCTAATCATCCTGTTGAATTTGTGAAACATCCAAAAGTAATGATGTTTTTGTCTTAATCAGCAGATTGTTTTGTTAACATGTGTAGTGTGAAAGAAACACCATGCAGATAATGTCTTGGATCTCTACAGAAATTGCTAACCAAAACTCTATAAACATAAGGTGAAAGTTTGCTGTGCAGAAAGAATATGCATAAAATGGAGATGCCAAGGAAGGGTGAGTTTTGTGCTTCTGTCGTTACCTCATGAATTAATCATTAATTACATCATTAGCACCAACATTTTATCATTACACAATGAGAACACCAGTTCTGTTATATAAAGGTAAAATGTAAATTATGTATGTAAGTCACCGTCAAAACATCAGTAACAATACCATAAAGTGTTCTGCCTTTATCCAGTAGTTAACCAAACATTTTCACTCTACGACTTATATTGGAGGAACATATTGAAAAGCAAAAACCTTTTGTACTTAACTTCATCGACTTCAAAAAAGCATTTGATAGTATTCATAGAGATTCTTTGTGGAAAATTCTGAAGCAATATGGTTTACCATCAAAAATCATAAATATTATCAAAGACATGTATGATGGTTACACATGTGCAGTTCGAACAGAGGAAGGACTGAGCGAATGTTTCCCAATAGAAACTGGGGTTAAACAAGGATGTATTTTATCGCCCTTGTTATTTGGAATTGTTATGGACTTCATAATGAAGAAATGCTGCACTGGTAATAAAGGCATCGAATGGATACAAGGAGACCATTTGGAGGACCTCGACTTTGCTGATGACATAGTTCTCATCAGCAGTCAGATAAAAACGATGCAGGAAAACACAAATGAACTATCATCAATAGCCAGCAAAATTGGGCTTGAGGTCAATCATGAAAAGACTAAAGTCATGAAAAGTTTAATTCCAACAAGTGACAAAATATACATGGAAAACAAACCAGTAGAAGAGATCGATCACTTTATCTATCTTGGAAGTCACATTGATCGAGAAGGGGATATGAGCAAAGAAATTAGAATCAGACTGGCTAAAGCAGCAATGTCTTTCAGAAGCCTTGAAAAGTTGTGGAAATCAAAACTCATTAGCACAAACACAAAACTTAGGCTATTCAAATCAAATGTACTATCAACCCTTACGTATGCGTGTGAAAGCTGGAAAGCAACAAGAGATATAGAAACAAAGTTGAACGCATTCGAAAATAAATGTCTAAGGAAAATACTTGGTATAGAATGGAACGAATTCAAAACAAACGAGGAAATTAGAGAAATCGCCAATCAACCACTAATATCTTCAGTAATAAAGAAAAGACGATGGTCATACGTTGGACATGTGATGAGAAGAGATAATAATCGAATAGCAAAGCAAGCCCTCATATGGGAAACAACAGGTAAAAGAAAAAGAGGAAGACCCAGGGAGACACTGAGAAGAACATTGATGAGAGAGGCAAGAGCAGCAGGAATCGGCTCCCTCAATGAGATAGAACTGCTTGCACAGAACAGAGACAGATGGCGAGATTTAATAAAATATCTTTAAAAGAAAACTGCTAGAACAAAAATTCATATAGGAGAAGGTGTATCTTGGTCTACGCCCTATGGGCCGGTTACGGCTCGAAAGGTCAATAGATAGATAGATAGATAACCAAACTGTTTCAGCTTGTTACACCTGCAACATGACCTCTGTAGTGATGGCAACATTTCTTAATCCTTTCAGAGGGTGAACTCTGGTCCCTATTTTATCTACTTATTTATTGGACCTCTGGAATGTTTTTTCACACTTCAGATGCTGTAAAGTGGTATTCAAATCCAGGTCACTTGGTTAGAAGTTCACGTTGAGTGAATGTTTTTGCAACTACACAACTGAGGCCCCTACTTTATTTTCTTTGTTATTCAATGAAAGTTAATTCCGACCCAACCTGTTTTCCAGTTTGATAGTTAAAGAGATTACTAACTAGTTTACTTCATAATTGCTGTGCTGTGAAATCATTGTCGTCAGTTATGTAAATTATTATAACATACTTTTTTTTTATTGTAGACATGTCATTACCAGTTGGAAGCATAGTAGCTAAGTGAACTGGACTATTAAGGACAAAAGATCAGGTTCAATCCTGATTGATGGCTTTCAGGTTCTCCTAGCCTTAAATGGGTACCTGATTTTTGTCTGGGAAAGAAAAGTGGCATGGACGTAAATACCGACCACATTACCTCAAAAATAATGCGCTGAAGCTCTATAAAAGATGTGGGCATTAGAACCATATTCCCTATATGCCATGTAGCGCGGTAGGGCCCTTTTCTTTGTCATTGTCAGTTGAAACAATCAATGTTTGTGATTTACTGTGGACTTGTGGCTTCTACTTCCTAATTTGCATAATTAGGTGCATTGCATTATTTTCCGCCATATGGTCCTACACCATCATCATCAGCGCTCGTACATTTTAATATATAACACCATCCACCTGCCTTTTGACTTTCCTTGATCTTCCTGCAAGACAGCAATTATTTTACTCAGAATTGTCTGTCCTTAACAGAAGTTTCATCTACTGCTAATTTACACATTCTGTATCAGGTCTATGTTTCATTAACAAAATCATTTTTACGATAGCAGCTTGTTAAACCTCTGATCAACGGTTCTATACCAAGCCAGAGAAAAATAATTCCTCCATCTTGGATACAACCGGAAATATAGCTATATTCATATTCTATATAATCAGAATGGCTAAAGCAGCAATGTCTTTCAGAAGCCTTGAAAAGTTGTGGAAATCAAAACTCATCAGCACAAACATAAAACTTAGAATATTCAAATCAAATGTACTATCAATCCTTCCTTACGTATGCATGTGAAAGCTGGAAAACAACAAGAGACAGAAACAAAGTTGAACGCATTCGAAAATAATTGTCTGAGGAAAATACTTGGTATAGAGTGGAACGAATTCAAAACAAACGAGGAAATTAGAGAAATCGCCAATCAACCACTAATATCTTCAGTAATAAAGAAAAGATGATGGTCATATGTTGGACATGTGTTGAGAAGAGATAATAGCCGAATAGCTAAGCAAGCCCTCATGTGGGAAACAACAGGTAAGAGAAAAAGAGGAAGACCCAGAGAGACACTGAGAAGAACATTGATGAGAGAGGCAAGAGCAGCAGGAATTGGCTCCCTCAATGAGATAGAGCTGCTTGCACAGAACAGAGACAAATGGCGAGATTTGATAAAATATCTTTAAAAGAATTGAAAACTGCTAGAACAAAAATTTAGATAAGAGAATGAGTATCTTGGTCTACGCCTTTTAGATAAGAGAATGAGTATCTTGGTCTACGCCCTATGGGCCGGCTACGGCTCAAAAGGTCAATAGATAGATAGAACAGAAATTATTTAACAAGAACAGAAATTATTTAACAAAATAACAGGACCTTCCTAATTAGGCTTGTATGAACCTTTCCTTCTCTGCGATGAATTGTTCACCTTTTTATGGAAATATTTTATTTTTCTCCCCAATTCTTTTGTATTACCAGGGCAGACTCACTGGGCTTGACCTTACTATAATTTTTGGTTCATATGCCAAATATTTTTACTGTGATTTTTCAAAGGGTACTCTGGTATTCCCGTGTGTTACCGGGGCCTCATTATGAGTAAAGAATAGTGACACTGTGTCCTTCCAATTCCAAGCATGTCGTAAGAGGCAACTAAGGAGGTTGATCGATGGCTTGAGAAGCTGTCATTGTAAAAACTATTGTTATGGAAACAGAGCCATAGATTTTAGAAGCAGTGATCTCTGCAATAAGTGCCATTTTGGCATGCAAGGTTTCTGTTTTTGAGATTGTGGTTCTGCCCTATGTGCCGTCTTGGCTTGAAAGGACAATAGATAGATAGATAGACTCTGGTATTCTGAATATTGAAATATTTGTGTAGCTTGCTTAAAATTTGGTTTATTTTCAAGTCACCTCACAATTTCAATTTAATTTTTATAAATGCTGTTGCTTCTTCAGAACATATGTATCTGCAAATTCCCATATTATTTAAAAAAAAATGAAATTATGTATCCTAATTGTAATAAATAATCTGCTTGAAATCACATTCTCTATCTGGCATTGATCCGATGATTACTAAAGGAATGAGAAATCCTTCTTGCCATCCACCTATAAAAAGGACACTAAGTGGTGTAGATGTTATGTTTACTTGGTCCATTCAGTCCAGCACATCAGACTGCAGCATGAGATTTTTTTTTTACCGAGTTGCCTCCCCTCTTTGATTCTTACTCACTTAGCCAGACTGGATAGCCTGTTTCCAGGAGCACTGCTGGGAGTTGGATGGGGGTCTTGATTAGCTTTGTTGTTCACTGATCCTGACACTGGTTGTCAGCTGTTGGTTGCTGACTGCACTCAACTCACTTACTGGATGAGTATCTTGGCTCCCATCTGTTGAAATGATGAAATATGTATCATACTTTTTGGCTGCATTTTTATTTCTTGTTTGCTTTTTAGCTTATACATTCACATATGTTACTTTCCATTTGTCTTTGAAACTGATTTATATTACCTGGCCTAACCCTTATTATATTATTTAAAACTTTTTTATTGTGATTTAGCCAGTTTCTTATATCTCTTGCCTTATCTATGCATGTAATAGAGGAATATTTGAGCTTGCTTAAAAATACTGAAAATACTACCTAGCATCATCACGTGTCAAATATTTTATTATGTCTTTTTTCCAGTATATTTCCTATCATTAAAAATAATCTTTCAGGAAGTAGTAATTTACAAAATTCTTCTCTTGTGCACATTATCACTAATGTAGGTTTATAGTATACTTGCCCGTCAGATTCTGAAGTTCCCTTGAGAGTATTTGAATTATCAATTTAGCAAGTTCTTCTTTATCTTTCTCTATTTTTTCTATTTTTTGTGTGTGTCAGGTTCTAGGTTTGTTTGAGTTTTTGCCCAGCATAGTTTCTTTTTTATACTAATGTATGTAACTCTTTTTTGTGAGTGGTTTTGGTGATGATTTTATGAATTTTCTTATTTGTTATGAAGCACTGGTAGCAGAGTGGTTAGTTTTTTCATTATTGACCACAGAAGTCTCATTTCAATTTCCAGAATTGATGAATTTCTTTTGTTAATAAGTGATACAGCTTCGGGGATCACCCAGCCACTAACAATAGGTACCAGACATTTTTTTTTCTGGGAAGGTTGGGAGCATGGTATGATACTGACCTTGTCATCAATAAAATGTGCTGTCACTGAAATAATTTGGGCGCCAACATTGTATTCTCCAAACATCATAATATGTTGAATCAAAAATTATTTGCTGCTGTGTCATATTATCTGTGTGTGTGGAATGCCTGGAATCTAGTGGACTACATAAGGATGATACCTGGTGCATGTTATATGGTGACTGGGTGGTCCAGAGGTAAGATATCGGCCTCTTGTCAGGAAGGTCCCAGATTCAATCCCTTCCACAGGTGGTGGGAATTTTTCACAAATAGAATACATATTTCCTCATTGCTTATCATCACAATATCAAATAAATACCAAGTCCTCCAGCAACTAAAATATACAATAAATATAGAAGATCATAGGAAACAGGTAAAGGATATATGGAAAGAGACATGCGAAGAAACAAGAACGATAGAATAAGGCATGGATGTACAACAGCACAAAGAAATTAAGTGAAAATACAAACAGATCAATGCCTTTATTTATGATAAGAAAGGAAATCTGCTTAGTAATATAAGGGAACAAAGGGAGAGATGGAAAGAGCACTTTGAAGAATTTTTTAACAGACCCGGCTCAAATAATCCTCCAGATATACTACTAGCAGAAGAAGAGTTACACATTAATTGTGGAAAACCAAGCAAAGAAGAAATAATGAAAGCCATCAAGCTATTAAAAAATGGTAAAGCCACAGGACCAGATGAAATTTCTTCGAAAGCCATCAAAGCAGATATTAACACCTCTACCAAGATGTTACATAATCTATTAGATAAAATTTGGGAGAGGGATGAAATACCTAAAGACTGGAAAGAAGGTTATATGATCAAACTACCAAAGAAAGGAAGTTTACAGGAGTGCACAAATTATAGGGGTATTATGCTACTATATAGCAGCAATAATAGGATATAACAAGGAGAACTCTACGCCCATGGACATAAAAACAGGAGTAAGACAAGGATGCATCCTATCACCAAGCTTGTTCAATCTATACACTGAGCAAATCTTTAAAAACATCTCAGAGATACCAGGCCTAAACATTAATGGGAAGATAATCAATAATCTAGGATATACTGATGATACTGTTCTACTAGCAGAAAATCCTAAAGACCTACAACAATTACTTAATGTGATAAACACAACAAGCAAAAAATATGGACTAGAAATGAATATCAAAAAGATTAAAACTATGATCATAAACAAAGAAAATTCTCAAGACCTACAATTAAATATCACAGTTGAGGGAATACATCTGGAGACAGTCCAGAGTTACAACTACCTAGGACATACTATAACCAATGATGGAAAATGCAAAACTGAAATAAACAAAAGAATAGGTATGGCAAAAAGTAATTTTAATGCCATGAAAAATATACTAACAACAAAACAAATATCAGCAGGGCTGAAACTAAGAATGGCAAAATGTTACATCTTCTCAATATTCCTGTATGGTGCAGATACATGGACATTAGACAAGAAAACAGAACAGAAAGTTGAAGCCTTTGAAATGTGCATTTATAGAAGAATAGGACTGCTGAACACAATTAAGACAAGACAAATGAAATTTTTGGGGCATGTTAACAGACACAACAGCCTACTAAAAGTAATATTGGAAGGAAAAATACAAGGCAAAAGAGGCAGAGCAGACCAAGACTAACATGGACGAGTAACATCAAAAGATGGACAAGTCAATCTATGTCAGCCTGCACCATCAAAGCAAGAAACAGAGTAGAATGGCGATTCATGGTAGCCAACCTTCGTTGCGGAGAGGGCACACGATGAGATATGCTACTATCAGTGTCAGGAAAAATTTTAAGCAGAATCATTCTGGAGGGACTAAAAGGGGCCATAGAGAAACATTTGAGAGATGAACAAGCAGGTTTTAGGAAGAACAGATCATGTGCTGATCAAATATCTACTCCACATATAATAGTTGAACAAAGTTTAGAACTACAGTCCCCACTTTATATTGGATTTATAGATTATGAAAAGGCATTTGATAGTTTAGACAGAGGAATGATTTGGAAGTTGCTGAGTCATTACAGAATCCCCATAAAGTTTATTAACCTGATTGAAAACAATGTTTGAAGGAATGAAATGTAGTGTGGTGCATGAAGGACAGCTTATAGAAGCATTTGAAATAAAAATAGGAGTATGGCATGCATGCCTTCTGTCTCCATTTCTCTTTCTACTGGCAATAGATTGGATTATGAAAATAACTCAAAACAAAAAAAAATGGAATCCAGTGGTCACTGACCAAACAACTTGATGATTTAAGCCCCGTGTGCACTCGACACATGTTAAAGAGCCCTTGGCAGTTAAGACTAAAAAGAGTAGACCAAAATGTCCTCTGCCTGGACAACATTGTTAAGTAAATCTACCCATGTAAAGACGAATTTGCCTGACTTAAAGGCTTATATATCATGGCTTTGCTGTAAACTAAGTGACACAACACATCCATACCCACTTAAAGGCTTATATATCATGGCTTTGCTGTAACTAAATGACACAACACATCCATGCCCACTTGAAGGCATATATATCATGGCTTTGCTGTAACTAAGTGACACAACACATCCATACCCACTTAAAGGCTTATATATCATGGCTTTGCTGTAACTAAGTGACACAACACATCCATGCCCACTTAAAGGCTTATATATCATGGCTTTGCTGTAAACTAAGTGACACAACACATACATGCCCACTTAAAGGCTTATATAGCATGGCTTTGCTGTAAACTAAGTGACACAACACATACATATCCCACTTAAAGGCTTATATAGCATGGCTTTGCTGTAAACTAAGTGACACAACACATACATGCCCACTTAAAGGCTTATATAGCATGGCTTTGCTGTAAACTAAGTGACACAACACATACATGCCCACTTAACAGATGAATGCTTAGAAGAAGAGCTACATATTATCATATATATACAAACTTTATGATGAAGTACTTTAAGTTGAAATAGATACAAATAATTAATATTATTACACTCAAAACAACATAGATTACGCTGGATTGGCCACATACACTGTATTAAAATATGGCCACATACCAGAAGTTATACTCTGTTGACAACTAGCTGGTGGGAAAACAACTATGGGCACCCAAAACTTTGATTTGTAGATGTGTGTAAACGTGACATGAAAACTCTGAACATAAACCATGCAGCCTGAGAAGAAATGGCTGCAGACTGCAATCTTTGGAAACACACTGTAAAGCTCCAACTCAAACAAGAAGCAGACGGATTCATAGAAAAAGAGAATACACCGTGAAAGAAAATATTTAAAAAAATCTCTAGTGACTGCAAAATCCATAGTCAACTATGACTGATGGAGACTACTAATTACACTTAAAATACAGTAAATTAAATGTTAGAAGTAAAAATGTAATTATTATCATAGGGTCTCAGTAGCCTAGTTAGGAAAAAGACCTGACTAGGCTACCAATATTTGGACAACCTGTGTTCGTTCTCGCTGGAAGCAGTGGGAGTCGTACTCATGATTTAAAAAAAATACCTCTGCAGTCAACCAGTCACTGGCAGAAATGAGTACCAGGGTAGTACTCTGGGAAGGTGTGGAATGCCACCAATTGTGAGTTTCACTGCTTGAGGCGACACTATCCAGAAGTCTCCAAGCACTTTTGGATAGGCAGCCGAGCACATATGGGTGGAAACTCGCGTACGAATACGCTGATTCAAGTCTCTTACTTTTATGTAATGATTATCTTCAGTGTTTATGATTTCTCTGACATTTAAAAAGAACATAAACAATTTTTTAACATATCAATTCAATGTTCTATTTTTATGTTATTGTTAAAACGTTCATTCATATTAATTTAATTTATTAATTGCATAACTTGTTCAAATTATTTATGATTAAATTGTCATTTTTAAAGGCATTCTTTTATTTTAGGCCTGCATTTCGTCAGTTAACTGTTGTATATTTTTGCTAAATTTAATCTTCATATTAATTATCTGATGAATTCCACCATTCAATCTGTGAATTTTCTTTTGTTTTGTTGGACACAGATTAGACATTTCTGTAATTTGATTGCATACTTTAATTATTTAATTAATTAGTTAAAAGTTAGTGTTTTAGCTGATCAGAGAAGCCTGGATGCAGATATTTATTCTTAAACATGCCTTAACGGTTAAGGATTGAGGTAGAGAGATAGATAGTTTGAAGGATGGATGAAAGAATTAGTGGCTGATTCTGTGTATGATGGATGGGTGCATAGGTTGCTGGATCAGTGTGTGATTGGATGGATGATTAGGTGGGTGGGATAGATGGATAGATATGAGTGCATGGGTTAGTGGCTTGATGTAAGAATAGATGGGTGGATTGATGGACAGATATGAGTGCATGGATTGATGGAAGAATATATGGGTGGATTGATGGATAGAGATGAGTGCATGGCTTGATGGAAGAATAGATGGGTGGATTGATGGATAGAGATGAGTGCATGGCTTGATGGAAGAATAGATGGGTGGATTGATGGATAGAGATGAGTGCATGGCTTGATGGAAGAATAGATGGGTGGAATAGATGGACGAGTAAATGGCTATATTGTTGCTGAATAGATAAATGGGTGGCTGAATAGATAAATGGGTGGCTGAATAGATAAATGGGTGGCTGGATGAATGAATGAACTGATTGGTGTATTTATAAAAAATAGATGAGTGGATGATAAGTTTATGATAGTGTGGGTGAATCGTTGGTGCATCGATGATCAAATATGTGGATGGTTGGATGGATTGATTGATGAATATGTGAGTAAGTGGTGGGTAGATAGATGGTCGGATTGATCAATGGATGAATCATCATCAAGTACCGGGGCCTGCTGGCGTAGGTGATCATGTCGCTCCACAACTTTCGATCTCGACAGTTATTTATCATTTCTGTTGTTGACCTTCTGCCAAGCCATTCTCTTAAGCTGTCTGTTATTTTTTCTCTTTGTTTCCCTCTATCTTTTTGTCCCTCAATTTTTCCAGTTGTTACAATATATTCCAGTTGTTCTCTTCTCATTACATGGCCAAAAAATTATGATTGTTTCTTCCTAATATTGGAAATTAGCTCTCTTTTTCCTTTGGCCTCTTTCAGAACATTTTCATTACTCTTCTTAGCTGTCCATGGTATTCTCAACATTCTTCTGTAAAACCACATTTCTACAGACTCTATTGATTTGGATGAATGTTTGGATAAAATTAGTTATTTAATTCATTAGTAATTTAGCAGAACCAATCCCATTGCACTTAGTAAGCCCTGGAGATACATCATTTTTGTCCTTGATAGGCGTTTGGGGAATATGGTGTTAGTGACCATATTTTTCTCTGACCACTGCACATTTTTGGCTGATATGGCCGGGATCACGCTAGGCTGTCTTTACTTCACAGGAAAGTCTCTGGTACAAATTTTTAGAGGCTGGGTGAACCTCGGAGCCTTGTCTGTCCGAAAAAAAATCTGTCACTGCTGGGGACTGCTTATAAACATATGGCAAGGCTTATATATCTATCCATCCATCCATCCATCCATCCATCCATCCATCCATCCAATTAACCTGTCGAGCCGTAGCCTACCCATAGGGCATAGACCCAGATACTCTTTCTCTTATCTAAATATTTATTTTAGCATTTTTCAATCCTTGTAAAGATCTTTTACCAAATCTCGCCATTTGTCTCTTTTCTGTGCAAGCAACTCTGTTTCACTGAGGGAGCCGATTCCTGCTGCTCTTGCCTCTCTCATCAATGTTCTTCTCAGTGTCTCTCTCTGGGTCGGCCTCTTACCTTTTGTTTCTCACATGAGGGCTTGTTTTGTCGACTTCCTCCAAATGGTCTCAAGGCTTATATATGCAACATGGTTAAACATTCCTTTATTTCGCTCATTCCATCATCTTTTCTTTCTGTTTCCATACTTGACTTAGAACTCTTGCAATCTTCAGGTTGTTGTGCAATCTGTCTTGTTGCCCACCTTATCCATAATCCATATGTTAACTGTATGTGCCTTTAGAGTAATTCTATTTGCTCTCGGTATTTTAGGCTTTTGCATTTTCAGGAATTACTTTTTTTTCAGTCCATATAGCCCTACTTATAAGCTTTATATATTTTTAATATATATATATATATATATATATATATATATATATATATATATATATATATATATATATATATATATATATATATATATATATATATACATACAGTAAAGTCTCGATTATCCGGAATGCTCGGGGAAGAACCCATTCTGGATAATTGAATTTTTCTGGATAATCGAGAGTAAGAAAACCAAACTCAAAATTTATGAAAAACATGATTGAAAAATTGCAATGCTCAGAAATATTTAAATTCGTGTGACATTCACTAGCTTTCTCTATCAACATGGGTCCTGATATTGGCATTCCTTTTCTTCTTCTTTCTAAAAACCACACATAAAGGACGTCGTCGAGTTTTTCAAATTTTGGCCGTTTCATACTTCGTCTCTGGTGTATATTGTTGCTGCTTTCAGACTCCGACGCAAACTTAAACAACTCATCTTTTTGATTTCGTATGTCATATAATGTTGAAGAGGCTATGCCAAATTCAGTCATCAAAACGTTGCGATTAACGCCGTTTTCAAGTCTACTAGCGATTTCAATCTTCTGGTTCAGTGTCAATACAGTTCGCTTTGCGTTTACCTTTGCGGGAAATTGAGGTGTGGTTTGCACTCGCAGAGGCCATTATTTAACACAAAAATGTATTCCGTTAAAAAGTATGCACACATGCGTTTATAGCATATCATGTATAATTTATACTGATGGAACGAATTTCAGCTTGCACAAATGTCTGAGACAAACTAACGTCAAACTCTGTATCTTACTCTTTTTGAATTTCCAGTCGGTAATTTTGAACCCCTCCCCCTTTCTTCTCACCATCTCTATGTCACTGCACGCCGGCTGCTCAACCTTTGATTTATAATCATCAAAGTTATGGGCTCTTCAATTTTCACAAACAATACGTCTGCTTCTAATGTTCGGTCAGACTGTCAAACGCCATATTTTTGACAAATTCATGACCAACTTTAGATCTAAAGCAGGCTATGAGAAAATTAAGCAAATTTGTAAAATCATGTAGATAAGTGTTTTTGGCACGACTAAGATTTCCCGACAAAAACATTTAGTCGGGGAAAAAGTGAAGATATAGACTGTCTGTCGCTTTTACTTGGAATATTTGGAGACACAATGTCTGGATTGAATAAAATATGTTCGCTCATATTTGAAGTATATTACTGTAAATACACTATTGTAAACGCAATATTGTGTAATGATAGAGCCTGTAGAAGTAAGCGCAGCGCACAAACCGTGTTGTAGCGTTTTTCGATTTCCGGATAAAGGCATTTAATTTAACTGAACAAAACATGATTCAAGCTTTCTCCCTATAATAATAAAAAAAAAAAAAAAGTCCGTTAAATTGAGAATTCCGGATTATTGAGTACCGCATAATCGAGACTTTACTGTATATAAGAAATTGGTTAAAGATAAAAGTAAAGTACCTCCGTCACGCCAAGTGGCGTATAGGGAATATGATGTTAGTGACCATAGATTTTACAGACCTTCGGCACATGATTTTTGGTGTAATGTGGTCGGTATTACGCCCGTGCCGCCTTACTTTCCCAGAAAAAAAATCCGGTACCCATTAAAGGCTGGGTGAACCGGAAGCCGTCGGTTAGGATCGAACCCTATCTATTGTCCTTTGTAGTCTAGTTCACTAACCACTGAGCTATCGCGGCTGCCAAGAATTTGGTTAGGGTAGGAGACATTTCCTGAATATAAGTGCTGCATGGGTAAGGACAGTAGGAGATAAGGTATAGTCTTAATTTAGTCATACAAATTAAAGTTCAGTAGTATAACATTCCCTTGAGTAAAATTGCATTTTATTCGGACCCTTACTTGTAGAGAAAAGAGAAACAGCGCAAGGGTAAAGTCATAAGCCTAACCTCTCCAAACCCTAAACATTAAAATAAATTTTAGCAATTTTATTGAGAACTTCTATAGTTTTGTTGCGATTCTAACTAAAGGGACATCACTTGTTACTCATAAATAATTTACATGACTAAACTATGACTTTGCCGAAGATAAGATTGAAGTCAGCGAATGAGAATCAAAGGCTAGTTCAAAGAAGTCATTTCTCAGTCCAGAAAATTTGGCCTTCTGATCTGTCTTGATCTGCCCAGACAGGGAAACCAGGGGTTCTGCTGGGGAGATGAAAGAATAATTTGTCCAGCAAAAGAATGTGTCTACCCACGTTTGTTGGCTGATCTGCCACTATGCTTTGCCTCAATTGACCTAGGAAGTAATATTTGATGACAAATTAACGAAAGTTTCAGCTAAGCAGTATAATTGATGGTAATGGCTATCTCAAATTGTAAGTAAATTTGGAGGAATAGACATTTAATGGCTATCTCAAATTGAAAGTACATTTGGAGGAATAGAAATTGAATATGGTGAAGTAACAGGAGCCGCGATAGCTCAATGGTTAGTGAACTGGACTACAAAGGACAAGAGTTAGGGTTCGATCCCAACCGACGGCCTCCGGTTCACCCAGCCTTTAATGGGTACCGGATTTTTTTTCTGGGAAAGTAAAGCGGCACGGGCGTAATACCGACCATATTACCCCAAAAATCATGTGCTGAAGGTCCGTAACATGTATGGTCACTAACATCATATTCCCTATACGCCACTTGGCGTGACGGGGGCACTTTACTTTTTTTTTCTCTATGGCGAAGTAATTCCCAGAATTCTAAGCTCTAAGTGGGCAGAGGTGAGAAACAAAAAGGGAAGTTCTAGAGGTTTTTGCAGAGAGCGGATTTGTCAAAATTTGAAATAGTTTTGGAGGTGTAGTTGAGAGCTTCAGGAATCCAGTTAGAAAGTGTTGTAGCACAGATTCGAGCAGTTGGTCTAAAGTTAGTTCAAGTTAACGAGCAGAGCAGTTCTCCAGGCAAAGACTGTTGTGCTTTACAAGTTGTCCAGTCTTATCAATGAGAAGAGCATCGATGAACAGAGGTCCATAGCTAGGGGTAAAGTTCCTGCTGAAGGTCTTTTGAGCCTTGTGTTTTCCTTCACTCACGTAAAGCCGTAACCTTTTTTTTTCATTTTTTAATCCTCTCACCTTGGTACAAAGATGCCTACATCATGGACCAAATAGAAACATTAGAAGACTGGACTCTCTTGTTTATAATTATTGTTGTTAGGTACAGAAGGTAATAAACACTATAAGGCACAGGAGTGCTGAACGGCGCCTTCATTTCATACACATTATTCTCATTGTTATATAACTGCCTACACTTGATGTCAGCTCTCTGCCTTGATGCCTGTTCATCATCATCATTGAATGCCTTCTCCGCAACGAAGGTTGGCTACCATGGATCACCATTCTACTCGGTTTCTTGCTTTGATGGTGCAGGCTGACATAGATTGACTTGTCCATCTTTTGATGTTACTCGTCCATGTTAGTCTTGGCCTGCCTCTGCCTCTTTTACCTTGTATTTTCCCTTCCAATATTACTTTTAGTAGGCTGTTGTGTCTTTTAACATGCCCCAAAAATTTCATTTGTCTTGTCTTAATCGTAAGGTAAGGTAAAGGTAAAGTACGAGACTTGAACCGGCGTCTTAGCACGCGAGTTTACACCCATATGTGCTCGGCCGCCTATCCAGAAATGTTCGGAGATTTCTGTATAGTGTCGCCTCAAGCATCGAAACTCAGATGCGAAGCGACATTCCTCACCTTCCCAGGGTAATACCCTGGTACCCATTTCTGCCAACGGCTGGGTCGACCGTGGGGGTATTTTTTTTTTTCCAACCACGAGTACAATTCACACTGCTCCCAGCGGGAATCGAACACGGGTTGTCCGAACGTCGGTAGTCCAGTCGAGTGGTTTTCCTAACTAGGCTACCGAGGCCCCCATTTCTTTCCATCCAATTCTACCTATTCTTCTATAAATCCACATTTCAAAGGCTTCAATAGATGTCTGTTATCCTCGTTTAATGATGTTGCCCTGGATGTCTTTGTCAGCACTCTCTATTGGTTACTGATTGTATCATTATATATGAAGTCAGCTCCTGGAAGATATATATATCTTATTGTTGTCAGCTCCTGGAAGATAAATATATCTTATTGATGTCAGCTCCTGGAAGATATATATATCTTATTGATGTCAGCTCCTGGAAGATATATTTATCTTATTGATGTCAGCTCCTGGAAGATATATATACATGTATCTTATTGATGTCAGCTCCTAAAATATATCATCAATACTGATTTTGTATTTTGCCTCAATAAGTACAACACATGTACATTTATATTCATCTCTAATTATTTATATCAACAGAAAATACAATTGTTATGTTTATTTTATGTCTTACTAAATCATCAACATTTTTATTATTTTAAAATTCTGGGATTTACAATGGTTTTAGAATACATTTGTGAAGCTCTTTAAACACACTTCTTGCATGTATTTAATCTCCTTATTGTGCCATCTAAATAAACCTTCAATTTGTGTTTTAATTGTGTAGTTGGGTAGGCATAAGTTAATTCTTACCATGTTGTGATTACAGTAAAGACGTTTTTCTTCTGACTTACATTGGTAAATTAAATTTAATTAAAAGCGTTAATTAACAAAATTAATTAGGAAATCTGTCAGTATCACGTGTTATTGGCTGATTTGTGATCAAAGAAAGAAGATGTATCGTCTTCTCTCAGTAGTTTATTGCATGGGCTTTCTTTTGATCGTTTCTGAATCTGTTCTGAATACATGACATATCCAGCTTCAGAGTTAGTGTGTTATTTCGGTGTGCGCTTCTTCATTGCTACAGCTATAGATCAGTTCTTGTCTGCTCTTGGAATCGAACACGGGTTGTCCGAACATCAGTAGCCCAGTCGGGTGGTTTTACAACTAGGCTACCGAGGCTTCCAGGTAGTTACGCTGAATCGAAATCTAGGCAGATAAATCAATCCAAACTATATGTAGATAAATACATATGTATGTAGATAAATACATAAACCATATGTAGATAAATACATAAACTATATGTAGATAAATACATATATATGTAGATAAATACATATATATGTAGATAAATACATAAACTATATGTAGATAAATACATATATATGTAGATAAATACATAAACTATATGTAGATAAATACATAAACTATATGTAGATAAATACATAAACTATATGTAGAAAAATAGTTAGGGTCATCTCTGCACACCGGGCGAATTCATAGGTGCTCCAAAATCCCCCTCGCGAAAATCCGAGAACCTAGATCCACGTGCACGAACTCCGTAGCACGGCCTGAGATCCACCGTGGGAGTAGGTTTTTGCTGACAATTTAGCCCGGAAAACGGCCAAATTTATTGCCAACTGTTTTCAATTTTAATTATCAAGGGTTTAACGTGCATATGGGACCTCCTGTTTATAGCCGTTATCCGAGAGGGCTTGACTTCTCACTACCCAAGCGATCGGTAGAGGGTAATGCCACGAAGAAAGCACTGATTAATTTTTCATATTTTTCAAAAAAAAAAAAAATCATTATCTCTTGGGCTGGATTTGAACCCTGGTCCTTCTTGTGCTGAGGTCGGTGTCTTACCTCTAGGCTAGACAAGCACCCCCCCCCCCCCCCCCCCCCCCCCCCCCTTACATCCACGCAGACGCACACACGCACAAGTATAGCGAAACTGTACTAAACAAAAATTTCATATAAATGGCGCCACACGATTTTTTTTTAATGCATGACAGTTCTATAATAAATGTAATAAAAATGAACAATTAAGTCATAGTTATATTTAACACACACAATTCCTGGGGGAGTTTTGCTGAGTAATCAAACCAACGAACAACTCTCCATTAGAAAGGGAGAGAACGCATGGCAGCAAATAAGTGATTCATCGTTCGATGTCGAGTGATCTCGTTGAGTCAGTGGAATGCAAAATATAGATTATTATTACTCATAGGACGGCTGTCATCCCTGAGATTAAGTCGATGTTATGACAGCCTCGTTCTGGCATTCCCTTGGTGTTTTGTGAGGCCGTCTAGTCGATCTGTGAGAACTAATGCTCGAGTTGATTCTCAGAGGCGGGCACCTCATTGATTATTGGTAATCAGGATGTATGAGAATGAGAAACAAGCAGGTTAGGTTAGAAAGTTATTTGAAATCTTGACGGGGGCCTCGGTAGCCTAGTTGGGAAAACCACCCGATTTGGCTACCTAACGTTCGGACAACCCGTGTTCGATTCCCTCTGGAACAGGGCGATTTGTACTCGTTAATTGGGGGAAAAAACTACCCCCACGGTCAACCCAGCCGCTGGCAGAAATGGGTACCAGTGTAGTACTCTAAGAAGGCGAGGAATGCCGCCTAGCATCGTGAGTTTCGATGCTTACAACGACACTATCCGGAAGTCTCCGAACACTTCTGGATAGGCCTCCAAGCACATATGGGTGCTAAGATGCCGATTCCAGTCTCATACCCAACCTTTATCTTTGCCCATTTAGGAGATTATTGGTAATATTGATGTATGAGAATGAGAAACAAGCAGGTTAGAAAGTTATTGGTAATCTTGATGTTTAAGTGACAAGCCCAGTTAGAAGATTATTGGTAATATTGATGTATGCGAATGAGAAACAAGCAGGTTAGAAAGTTATTTGTAATCTTGATGTTTAAGTGACAAGCCCAGTTAGAAGATTATTGGTAATATTGATGTCTGAGAATGAGAAACAAGCAGGTTAGAAAGTTATTTGTAATCTTGATGTTTGAGTGACAAGCCCAGTTAGGAGATTATTGGTAATATTGATGTCTGAGAATGAGAAACATGCAGGTTAGAAAGTTATTGGTAATCTTGATGTTTAAGTGACAAGCCCATTTAGGAGATTATTGGTAATATTGATGTCTGAGAATGAGAAACAAGCAGGTTAGAAAGTTATTTGTAATCTTGATGTTTGAGTGACAAGCCCAGTTAGGAGATTATTGGTAATATTGATGTCTGAGAATGAGAAACATGCAGGTTAGAAAGTTATTGGTAATCTTGATGTTTAAGTGACAAGCCCATTTAGGAGATTATTGGTAATATTGATGTCTGAGAATGAGAAACAAGCAGGTTAGAAAGTTATTGGTAATCTTGATGTTTGAGTGACAAGCCCAGTTAGGAGATTATTGGTAATATTGATGTCTGAGAATGAGAAACAAGCAGGTTAGAAAGTTATTTGTAATCTTGATGTTTAAGTGACAAGCCCAGTTAGGAGATTATTGGTAATATTGATGTCTGAGAATGAGAAACAAGCAGGTTAGAAAGTTATTGGTAATCTTGATGTTTGAGTGACAAGCCCAGTTAGGAGATTATTGGTAATATTGATGTCTGAGAATGAGAAACAAGCAGGTTAGAAAGTTATTTGTAATCTTGATGTTTAAGTGACAAGCCCAGTTAGGAGATTATTGGTAATATTGATGTCTGAGAATGAGAAACAAGCAGGTTAGAAAGTTATTGGTAAACCACTCCGACTCACAACCATTTAAAAAAAGTACAACCACATGATCATTAACTATCTTCAATATTAACAACCCCTCCTCTTTTTCTCTTCTTTTCCCACCCACCTCCACCTGTAGTCGGCTCACACTTGAATATTGACAACTGAACATCAGGGGTCTCTTGACCTTGAACTGACATATTTATTGACAAAACTCACGAACTATAAGCAGGGGTGAAATTGGCAGCAATACATCAATAACTTTACCCTTTTCAAGTACATGCTGTGATGGTACGCCTTGATCAGTACCAACAAGTACCGGGCCTGCTGGCGTAGGTGATCATGTCTCTCCACAACTTTCGATCGCGACAGTTATTTATCATTTCTGTTGTTGACCTTCTGCCAAGCCATTCTCTTAAGTTGTCTGGTATCTTTTCTCTTTACTTCCCTCGATCTCTTCGTCCCTCAATTTTCCCAGTTGTCACAATATATTCCAGCTGTTCCCTTCTCATTGAATGGCCAAAAAATGATGATTGTTTCTTCCTAATTTTGGAAATTTGCTCTTTTTATGGTCTCTTTCATATCGTTTTCATTACTCTTCTTAGCGGTCCATTGTATTCTCAACATTCCTCTGTAAAACCATATTTCTACAGCCTCCATTTATTTTCTTGTCTGTTGTTCTTTTGTCCGTGATTCACATCCATATGTTAAGACTGGCTGTACATAGCATTTAAGTACTCTTTTTTCTTTTTTCTATTGTCACAAAAAATGTATTGCACAGTACGCTATTATAGCCTACATTAAAGGCAAGACAAGCATTACTGCGAGGCCATCGCCATCTGTAGAAATAAGCCTGTGGACTCAAAGGGAAACCATTGTCGCTCAGGCAGTAAAACAGTGTGCTGGTCGGCCATTTAGGTTGGTTGCGTAAGTTCAGCAGCAGAGAGCGTCACTCTCAATTTGATTAGTGTAAAACATAATCAAACCCTATTATTTTTACACGCCTTGCATCATCAAAAAGCAGAATAGCAAGGCCAAAATAACATTTCAGAAAATGAAAAATATATTATGCTACAAATCTACGTTAATAGAAATGAGAAAGAGAGTTCATCAAATAGAAATGAGAAAGAGAGTTCATCAAATAGAAATGAGAAAGAGAGTTAATCAAATAGAAATGAGAAAGAGAGTTCATCAAATAGAAATGAGAAAGAGAGTCAATCAAATAGAAATGAGAAAGAGAGTTCATCAAATAGAAATGAGAAAGAGAGTTCATCAAATAGAAATGAGAAAGAGAGTTCATCGAATAGAAATGAGAAAGAGAGTTAATCAAATAGAAATGAGAAAGAGAGTCAATCAAATAGAAATGAGAAAGAGAGTTCATCAAATAGAAATGAGAAAGAGAGTTAACCAAATAGAAATGAGAAAGAGAGTTCATCGAATAGAAATGAGAAAGAGAGTTCATCGAATAGAAATGAGAAAGAGAGTTCATCGAATAGAAATGAGAAAGAGAGTTAATCAAATAGAAATGAGAAAGAGAGTTCATCAAATAGAAATGAGAAAGAGAGTCAATCAAATAGAAATGAGAAAGAGAGTTCATCAAATAGAAATGAGAAAGAGAGTTCATCAAATAGAAATGAGAAAGAGAGTTCATCGAATAGAAATGAGAAAGAGAGTTAATCAAATAGAAATGAGAAAGAGAGTCAATCAAATAGAAATGAGAAAGAGAGTCAATCAAATAGAAATGAGAAAGAGAGTTCATCAAATAGAAATGAGAAAGAGAGTTAACCAAATAGAAATGAGAAAGAGAGTTCATCGAATAGAAATGAGAAAGAGAGTTCATCGAATAGAAATGAGAAAGAGAGTTCATCGAATAGAAATGAGAAAGAGAGTTAATCAAATAGAAATGAGAAAGAGAGTTCATCGAATAGAAATGAGAAAGAGAGTTCATCGAATAGAAATGAGAAAGAGAGTTCATCGAATAGAAATGAGAAAGAGAGTTCATCGAATAGAAATGAGAAAGAGAGTTCATCGAATAGAAATGAGAAAGAGAGTTAATCAAATAGATATGAGAAAGAGAGTTAATCAAATAGAAATGAGAAAGAGAGTTCATCGAATAGAAATGAGAAAGAGAGTTCATCGAATAGAAATGAGAAAGAGAGTTCATCAAATAGAAATGAGAAAGAGAGTTTCATAGAATAGAAATGAGAAAGAAAGTTTCATCGAATAGAAATGAGAAAGAGAGTTTCATTGAATAGACATGAGAAAGAGAGTTTCATCGAATAGAAATGAGAAAGAGAGTTCATCGAATAGAAGTGAGAAAGAGAGTTCATCGAATAGAAGTGAGAAAGAGAGTTCATCGAATAGAAGTGAGAAAGAGAGTCCATCGGTGCTATATAGAACCAATTCTGACCTATGGAAGCGAATCATGGATAGGAGACAAACACATGAAAAGACGATTAGAGGCCACAGAGATGGGATTTCTCAGAAGAATGTTGAAAGCTCCCAGGACAGCTAAAAAGACCAATGAAGAAATTCTCAGAGAGGCCAACACTAAGAGGTAACTCCTAAAAAACATCAGAAAGAAACAATCAACATTTTTTTGGGCACAACATGAAAAGAGGAAAGTTGGAATACTTGGTTGCAACTGGCAAAATAAAAGGAAAGAGAGATCGCGGACGACAAAGAGAGAAAGTACTGGATAGCTTGGTGTCATGGCATGGAAAACAGTGAACAACAGAACTGAAACGGATCACTGTAGAAAGAAGATTGTGGAAGGACATGATCGCCTACGCCAACTGGTATGGTACATTATGATGTATCATCTTGGCAATGGTGAAATTTAATTTCCTTGTTGAATTATCTCAAAATTCATATATAATATGTTATGTGTTAGATAAATATAAACGTGTAGCTTGATATTTAACCCCATGGAAACCTTTTTCTCTGAAATCTCTTCTGTTGTATTCATAAAAGCCTTCCGTATTGAAAGAGTTAATGGATTAAAGGCAAACGCATGCTGAAGTCGGATGTCTTGGGCCGAAAGGCGCAAATATCACAGTTATACTGTAAACCACAACTCAACGCAGTCACGCCCACTTAGCGTCCTTTAAAGGGCGGATGATGAAAAGGCACATTCCTGTAGTCATCGGGCGAACGTAAGCAAGCAAGCAAAGGCAAACGATTTTTTGTTGTACTTTCTGGCGTTCACGTGGTGACTGCTAAAGGAAAGGAAAGTAACAAAAAAATCCACAACTTCTGGGAATCAAAACGACCTAGGCTTAAGGGACGAGGAAAAAAGGTAATCAATAATAAAAAATTAATATTGCTAGCCAGTTCTCTGAAATTTGCTGAGGGACCCTTGTCAGGCACGCTGTGTAGGGATGGTCTAGTGCAGCGGTTCTCAAACTCTCCTTTACCGCGGACCCCCATTATATACGTTTTGTAGTTGCCGACCCCCATTATATACGTTTTTTAGTTGTGGACCCCCATTATATATGTTTTGTAGTTGCGGACTCCCATTATATACGTTTTGTGGTTGCGGACTGCCATTATATACGTTTTATGGCTGTGGACCCCCATTATATACGTTTTGTTGTTGCAGACCACCATTATATACTTTTTGTAGTTGTGGACCCCATTATATACGTTTTGTAGTTGCGGACCCCCATTATATACGTTTTATAGTTGCAGACCACCATTATATACGTTTTGTTGTTGCAGACCACCATTATATACTTTTTGTAGTTGTGGACCCCATTATATACGCTTTGTAGTTGCGGACCCCCATTATATACGTTTTATAGTTGCAGACCACCATTATATACTTTTTGTAGTTCTGGACCCCATTATATACGTTTTGTAGTTGCGGACCCTCATTATATACGTTTTATAGTTGCAGACCCCCCCCCCCCCCCCCCCCCCCCCCCCCCCGATTCAACTAAACACAAGATTTAAAACCCAAAACTGAATCAACCATTCTGTGTGAATAACTAGTTACATTTAAATAGTGTCACTTTTCTACAAGTAAATGTAGCTTCAAAATATCATACTATTCTTCAAGCATTCCCAGAGCCCATATAATGAATGGCATAGTTTGAGAAACGCTGTTCCAGTGTAATCTTAGAAGAGATCACAGTATTAGTGAGCACTAAGGACACTATCCGCAGTACATGCCTTAAAAGAGATCACAGTATTAGTGAGCACTAAGGACAATATCCACAGTACATGCCTTAGAAGAGATCACAGTATTAGTGTGCACTAAGGACAATATCCGCAGTACATGCCTTAAAAGAGATCACAGTATTAGTGAGCGTTAAGGACACTATCCGCAGTACATGCCTTAAAAGAGATCACAGTATTAGTGAGCACTAAGGACACTATCCGCAGTACATGCCTTAAAAGAGATCACAGTATTAGTGAGCACTAAGGACACTATCCGCAGTACATGCCTTAAAAGAGATCACAGTATTAGTGAGCACTAAGGACAATATCCACAGTACATGCCTTAGAAGAGATCACATTATTAGTGTGCACTAAGGACAATATCCGCAGTACATGCCTTAAAAGAGATCACAGTATTTAGTGAACACTAAGGACACTATTCGCAGTACACGCCTTAAAAGAGATCACAGTATTAGTGAACACAAAGGACAATATCCGCAGTACACGCCTTAAAAGAGATCACAGTATTAGTGAACACAAAGGACAATATCCGCAGTACACGCCATAGAAGCAATGCAGCAGGAGGTCGACGTCTGGGAGTCATGACCTAGGCGGGCCCACCGTGTCAAGAAGCTAAAGGGCCGAAACTCTTGCTTGATGGGTCTATTTCTGACGATCAGATTGCCTCCTGCTGCGAAGCTCTGTATAAATAGTTCCCTATTACTAACTGACACGAATGAGGTCAACAGACAAAATGACCATATTAGTGAATCATTTCCGGAAGAGGTATGTTTAAAACACTCTGAAAAAAAAAATTCAAATAATCAACAGTAAATAAATAAAGAACAGTAGATGGTCCGAAGCAGGATCGAACCCTTACTTTTCGGCACAGCGCCTTGCCACGAGACCCAAATGTTAGAGCACACGGCCAACTCAGCGCTGTCTTCATTCTGAATTAAGATAAATGAGTTATCGATCTTGAAAGGACTACTGTGTACTTCCTTTCAAAATAGTATGGGTTGTGCCCCTGGAGACATAGATCTCAGTAAATATATATCTCTTCGTGCCTGGTTGATTGCTTGGTTTATTGATCCGGACAGTCGTTGGCCTCCATGTTGTTGTTTAGAGTTTTACTGCTAGGGTTTCGTGTCCACCCTGGTCTGCAAGTAATGCCATACCCGTGTGGGGCATTAGGACTCTAGATAATGATTTAATGTAGAGGTCATTAAGTCCATTCCTGGTTATGCCGATGGTCCGTAGTGTATAACAAGTGTTTATATATTGTATACTTTGGGATGGAAATAGAATATGACAGAAACCTAAATATAGTATTTATAGATCAGGAAAAAGCGTTTGATCGTGTGGACAGGAACAAACTTTGGCAAACTTTAGAAACCTACGGGGTAGCAGGACAACTACTAGATACTATAATGGCATTATATAAAAACAGTAATAGTAGGAACAAAACCCTGCCAAGAATATATAGAACAACAACAACTTAAATGGTTTGGCCAACTGGTCAGAATGAATCCTTAACAATCACCATCAAGGGCGTTCTTATCGAGAATACATGGAAAAAGACCAAGAGGAAGACCCAGAAGAAGATGGATAGATGCAGTGACAGAGACATGTAACAACAAAGGAAAATCACTAATTCAGACAATTCGAGCAGCACAAGAACGACAAATGATATAAACCACGACAACTTTTAGGTATCAGTGAAAAGAGAAAAGAAGAAGAAGAAGGGATGGAAAGAGAGCAAACGACAGACCAGTACTGAGATGTAAGGATGTTTTCAAGGCTTCCTTGAGTGAATTCTCTATCAGTGAAAGAAACTGGGAAGTCTGGCAGAAGATCGTAGCACACGGAGAACAAAAATGAAATAAAAAAAACGGCACACTAACATTCATGGAAACATTGATGCCAAACTCGGAAGACAAAAGGCGCAGAAGAAAGATGAGGCCAGGTACCACAAATGCATCATGTTCGTTCTGCGGTCGGATCTGTCTATCCAATATTGGTTCATCCACGAGAGAAACTACGCAGTAAACATCCTCCAGCTTAAGACCCTTATATATTACCACAGAACTGATAAATAAGAAGAATGTTGAGAATACCATGGACAGCTAAGAAGAGTAATGAAGAGGTTCTGAAAGAGGCCAAAGCAAGAAGAGAGCTAACTTCCAATATTAGGAAGAAACAATCATCATTTTTTGGCCATGTAATGAGAAGAGAACAACTGGAATATATTGTAACAACTGGGAAAATTGAGGGACGAAGAGATAGAGGGATACAAAGAGAAAAAATAACAGACAGCTTAAGAGAATGGCTTGGTAGAAGGTCAACAACAGAAATGATAAATAACTGTCGTGTTCAAAAGTTGTGGAGAGACATGGTGACCTACGCCAGCAGGCCCGGTACTTGATGCTAATGATGAGTGATAAATCATAATTGCTTGCTACCAACCGTCTGGAGGCGTCCCTAGCTTGGAAGTAGTAAACTCTGTTGGAGTGAGTGTGTAGGCCCTGCAACTTGAACCATATACTTCTTAACATCCTAATTATGCTCATTAAATCAAGCTATGATATGTAAAGTTAAGCTAAAAACTGGAATAATCGGTAATGAATAAGCCATACAGTCCGCTAATGCATGTGTACATACCACATGTGTGTGTAACCTTATGCTGTGGTTATCCTCAATGTTAGATCCCTATCAGCTTGTCACGGTTAGAGACTTGGCCTCCATGACATCTTCTCTGAAGTTTCTTCAGTCCTGGGTGAGATGCCCAGCTTCTGCAGCAATCAATTCCAGTTCATCTGTGATATCTTATACTCACCCTCTTCTACATCTTTCTCTCCCTCATTTATCTGAAACTATGCTTTCTTTAATTATCTTCTCTAGGCCATTATGTTGTTTTACACGATCAAAATAGTAAGTTTTTCTTGTTTTTATGTTCTTTATCAACCAGTTTCCTGGAATGTTACCTTCTTGCAAATTAACAAGAACTTTTCTTCCTCTACGGTATTCTGAGTATTCCCTTTGAAAGCTCACATATTATAACACTGATGCATTTTCAGCAGATCTGTTGATTGTCCATGCTTCACGGCTATATGTTTCTATGGGAAAAATGCAGGCTCTTAGAAACCCAAACTTGGTTTTTAAATCGATTCCTAGACATATTTTGTGCATCTGTTGTTAGCTATATTAAGCTTTTTTCAAGACTAAAAAAAAAAAAGTAAGTAAAGTACCCCCGTCACGCTAAGTAGCGTATAGGGAAATATGGTGTTAGTGACCCTATGTTTTACAGACCTTCAGCACATAATTTTTGGGGTAATGTGGTCGGTATTACGCCCGTGCTGCTTTACTTTCCCAGAAAAAAAATCCGGTACCCATTTAAGGCTGGGTGAACCTGGAAGCCGTCGGTTGGGATCGAACCCTACCCTTTTTTTCAAGACTAGTACAGTAATACGAGAAATAACAAAGCATCCAACAATTTCATGTATAATCAAGGGAAGAAGATGTTCATACGTTGGCCATGTGTTAAGAGACAAGAGAGTCTCAAAGCAAGCTCTCAAATGGGAACCAGAGGGTAAAGGAAAAAGAAGCCGACCTAGTCAATAGCTACTGGGAAATTCTCAAACAACTTTAAAGCAGAAACTGAGGCCATCAGAGATGCTGCAACACTGGCTATTCAACACAAAAATAACATGCACAATAAATTGGTGATACTGACTGATGCACTGTCAGTACTAACAGCTCTAAAAAGCCTCAGGAACAATGAACTAGATGACTTGAGAAAAACCCTAGACCAACTATGCAATAACTTCCAAGAGAGTAGTCATTCAGTAGATACCATCACACTGTAATATACACGGAAACGAACGCGCAGACAAATAAGCTAAAGAGGGAGGGAGATTACCACAAGAGAACCATCCGGTCAGTTATGATGAAGTCAAATCCATCCTCAAAAGTCAGTATCATGAAAAATGGAAACGAGAACACCCAAAGCATAACAAGAGGGACGGATACCATCACCTATCAAGGAGGGATCAAGTCATCATACTTCGCCTACGCACTGGCCACAATAGAATGAGAAACCACATGTTCACCAAATTCAAAATAGGAACAACCAGCCAATGCCACTGTACACTCGACAATATGACAACAAAACATGTTCTACATGAATACCCCCAGTACACAGACCTGAGAAGAGCAATGTGGTTCACACCCACCTCCCTGGAAGAGAAACTGTATGGGGCAATCGAATCACTTAAACAGACAGCTGACTTCATAAGAGGGTCTGGATCCTACTCTGATTGAGACTTCACGCAGAGAGAGAGAGAGAGAGAGAGAGAGAGAGAGAGAGAGAGTCACACGACTGGTCACACTACTTTCACAGAAAAACGCTATGGGCGAACCTTGGGGCCGTCGATAGGGATCGAACCCTACCTCATGTTCCTTTAGTAGGCCAGCTCACTAACCAGTGAGATGCCACGGTTTCGGGCATGCTCCTATTGTCGGACATAACATTTTTTCGAATCACTATGAGCCTGTTTTCGAATTTGGAGAGTTAATTCTGCTGATCTCTCCTTACCATCTCATCATGTTATACAACCCACAACAACTTGTTTAAACAATAAAATGGCGTTTTAGTTCATATCCTCAACATTTCTGAAACAATTCTAGACCAGCATGTACACATGCTTTCGTTATTTTTAAAGTTTGATATATTATGCAACAAATCTATGTCAGTAGAAATGAGAAAGAGATTTCATTGATGCTATTTAAAACCAATTCTGACCTATGGAAGCGGATCATGGAGAATAGACAAACAAGTGAAAAGACGATTAGAGGCCACAGAGATGGGATTTCTCAGAAGAATGTTGAAAGTTCCCTGGACAGCTATAAAGACCAATGAGGAAGTTCTCAAAGAGGCCAACACAAAAAGGGAGCTCTTAAAAAAACATCAGAAAGAAGCAATCAACATTTTTTGGGCAGATCATGAGAAGAGGAAAGTTGGAATACTTGGTTACAACTGGCAAAATAAAAGGAAAGAGAGATCGCGGACGACAAAGAGAGAAAATACTGGACAGCTTGGTGTCATGACATGGAAAACAGTGAACAACAGAATTCATACGATGCACTGTGGATAGAAGTTTGTGGAAGGACATGATCGCCAACGCCAACCGGTACGGCACATGATCATGATGATATTTTATGCATGTGGTTGCAATATTGATATTTTATGCATATGGTTGCAAAATATAATACTTTAGGTAAGGATAATATTGCACGCGAACGACATACTGAGGGGAAAAAACCCAGACTAATTAAACTTTTTTTGAGTGTAACATTATGTTTTGCGTCACAAATGCTATTAGTAATGAACTTAAATCTTCTTATGCTCAGCTCGAATGCTGCGTTGATGAATCATAAACATGTTAGAGTCAAGAAATTATAAAATAAGCAAGATACATAGACAGCTATATACCAGCGAACAAATAGCAACAACAAAGACGATGACGCTGGATAGGACACACACTGCGGAAGCCAACTGAGAGAATTACACTGGCAGGCCCTTCTTTGGAATCTCCATGAGAAGTGACAAATAGAAAAACCAACATATTCTTGGAGAAGATAGATGGAAGCAGAGATAAAGATGATGACGTGGAATATCGTAAAAGAATGGCAAGAAACAGAACGGCTTGTAAAGTGTTTGTTGAAGACCTGTGCTCCATAGGGAGCTGAAAGGTAAAAGGAAAAGAAGAAGATACATGAAGCACGTATCAATATAAGGCTATTTAATATTAACACAAAGCGGATTATTATATGGCTCAGAGACATGGATGTTGCATAAAATAACTAAACAAAAGTTACATACATTTGTAAACAATTGAGGAAAATTGTGAACATCATATAGTATGACAAGGACAGACATGATGATATCTGTCAAGTAACAAAACAAGGGTCAATCGAGAAATAGATTATGAATAGAAGATGAATTGGATTGGACGTAAACTAAGAAAACATGACATCAGCATAGCAAGACTAGCACTATCGTGGAATACACAGGGAAGTAAAAAGCAGGGATGACCAGGAATAATGGTGATGAGAATTCAAGGGAGCCCTCATGACCATTGACCTAGATTAAGAGAATTAGAGAACATATCCAAGAATAGGAATGGGCGGAGAATTTTTGTCCGTGGCCAATTCTCCTAAAAAGGATCGAAAGAGCTTTAATTGATTTAAATCAGTCAGAAGACTAAATTATCGCTGACAGACAGCTGTGTTAACCATATTTTAGAAACCTTTTCCAAGATCTTTTCATCCCATTATGTTTGTAGTCAATGGTCATAATGTGAGCGCTGCAGATCAGATAATTTATGTAGTGATTAGCTCTCGTATAAGCTCACCATTTATGCTTAATCTGGTTAAATATGCCTATTTCTCACGACAAGCCTTCTCTGTCACTGTCATGCTAAATCTGATTTAATTTTCACGAGTATCATACTTAATGGCTTGGCTTAGATGGACTTGGGGACTGGGTGGTCTAGAGGTAATACGTCGGCCTCTGAACAGAAAAGGTTTCAGGTTTGAATCCCGCCATAAGGGGTGGGAATCTGTCACTTTGAATTGGTGGTTCTCTCCCCCCCCCCCTCCCATTTTACACTCGCTAGACGAAATCGTAGAAGTAATCAAATATGCACCAAGAAATAAAGTACCGGGGATAGATAACATACCAGTAGAAATAATAGCAGCAGCAGCAGGAGAAATAGGAGTTACATGGCTGCACATAATATTCGATGCAGCATGGTACCAACAAAAAGCCCAGACAACTGGCAACAGATAATCATCGTACAAATATGGAAAAAATACAGGCAGCAAGAGAGACTGCAATCAATATACAGATATAGCTTCTAAAAAAAAGTAGGAAGGTTATACGCCAAAATCTTGGAAAAAAGGCTGAGACCAATAATATAATTACAGTTAAGCGATCCTCAAATGGGGTTCAAAAAAAAAAAAAAAACTGGATGTACTGACGCTCTATCCACCTTAAAATAGCTAGTAGAAAAGACGACAGAATACAATTAAAATGTGTACATAGCTTTCATTGACCAGGAAAAAGCATTCAACAGAGTAAACAGAGAACAACTGTGGGAGATACTAACAACATGCGGAGTAAGCCAACATCTAACCAACCTTATTAAAAATCTCTACATCAACAGCAGCTGCACAGTCAGAACAGCAGCAGGCTACACAGACCACTTCGAAGTTAGATCAGGTGTAAGACAGTAGTGCGTACTATTCTCCCCCCCCCCCTTTTTTTAAAAAATGTTTATTACATACATGGACTATATATAGCAGTTAGCCAACCCTTAAGAGATAGGAGATCAACGAGCTTATATTTGCAGACGATAAGGCACTAATACATGGAAAAATAGATGACCTACAAGAACACGTTAATAGACTCAACAGCTCAGTCATAAAATACAACATGAATTTAAAACATCAACAAAACAAAAGTTAGACGACAGAAAACAGCCTGAGAGACCAGATCAGAAATGAATAACTGAGAAAAAAGCTGGGAATAACTCCCGCCATAGAATATATAAAGAAACAACAGCTAAAATGGTTTGGCCTCGTGATAAGATAGAAAGATCAAAACACAACACAACACACCTTCAATTAACGTTGTGAAAACACCAGACCAAACTGGCCAACTACGAAAAAGATGGAATGATGGAAACAGAAACACTAGGAAACATAACAGCAGCAGAGGCGAACAGAAGAGCAAAAGACCGCAAATTATATCTCTCTTCGACGCTGAAAGGCAGATGAGGAAAGAAAGAAGAAGAAGTCACGAGACATGTTAAAAAGGCAGAGCTTCCAATCCTTTTTCTATATAAACCGTCATATTAGTCAGGCTGATTAGCTATTTTCATTACCACCACGCGAAGACAAAATAGGTTCTTCATCAACTCTGGTTCTCTGAACTTGATGAAAGCAGTCAGTTTAAAATCACCGATTAATATAAACCAGCCAATAAAATATCTATGTAACCACTATATCGTCATGCAGACGTTTTTGTTCTCTGCTGTGTATCTTGGGGAACCGGGATAGCTCAGTGATTAGTGAACTTGACTACAAAGGGCAAGGGGTAGGGTTCGATCCCAACCGACGGCCTCCGGGTTCACCCAGCCTTAAATGGGTACCGGATTTTTTTCTGGGAAAGTAAAGCAGCAAGGGCGTAATACTGACCACATTACCCCAAAATCATGTGCTGAAGGTCTGTAAAATATAGGGTCACTAACACCATATTTCCCTATACGCCACTTGGCGTGACGGGGGTACTTTACTTTTTTTTTTTTTTTTACTGTGTATCTTGATAAATAGTTTGCGTGCGTTCTTATCTTCTGTTCACAGTGTGATGACTATGTTATCAGTAAAATTGATGATTTATCTTAACTCATCACGTAACTTAGCTACAATAGCAAAATGTTATATCTTCTCAACATCCCTGTATTGTGCAGAAACATGGATATTAGACCAAAAAAAAAAAAAAAAAAACAGAACAGAAAATTGAAGCCTTTGAAATGTGGATATTTATAGAAGAATAGGTAGAATTGGATGGAAAGAAAAGAGAAGAAATGATGAAGTATTAAAACAACTAAAAATGAAAAGAGAATTACTAAATACAATTCAAGCAAGGCAAATTAGACTTTTGGGGCGTATTAAAAGACACAACAGCCTACTAAAAGTAATATTGGAAGGGAAAATAAAAGGTAAAAGAGGCAGAGGCAGACAAAGAGAAACGTGGACGCGTAATATCAAAAGATGGACAAGTCAGCCTGTGACAACCTATACCATCAAAACAAGAGACAGAGCAGAATGACGCTCCATGGCAGCCAAGCTTCGATGCGGAGACGGCACCTAATTATGAAGAACTTAGCTACAGCGTGATAAAAAAAAAAAAAAAAACAACCCCAAAGTTTGTCCATCACAATCTTACAATGAAAGTTTCATTATCGTAATTGTAATATACAATCAACCCTTACGTATGTGTGTGAAAGCTGGAAAAACAAGAGGCATAGAAACAAAGTTGAACGCATTCGAAAATAAATGTTTAAAGAAAATATTTGGTATAGCGTGGAACGAATTCAAAACAAACGAGGAAATGAGAGAAATCGCCAACCAACATCTAATATCTTCAGTAATAAAGAAAAGACGATGGTCATATGTTGGACATGTGGTGAGAAGAGATATTAACCGAATATCAAAGCAAGCTCTCATGTGGGAAACAACAGGTAAGAGGAAAATGCAAGCAAGAGATACTGAAGACCCAGAGAGACACTGAGAAGAACATTGATGAGAGAGGCAAGAGCAGCAGGAATCGGCTCCCTCAATGAGATAGATCTGCTTGCACAGAACAGAGACAAATGGCGAGATTTGATAAAATATCTTTAAAAGAATTGAAAACTGCTAGAAGAAACATTTAGATAAAAGAATGAGTATCTTGGTCTAAGTCCTATGGGCCGGCTGCGGCTCGAAAGGTCAATAGTTAGATAGATAGAATATACAATTAATAATAATAATGTATACGAGTAACAGATATAATGTTATTGTTGTTGTTGCGTTCGCCAGCTTTCAACTCTGACGAAGTCCCTAGAGACTAGGAACTGAATTTTGCGTGCTAATCCATTTTTCCCTGGCAGCCGTGTGCACAGGGATCCCTATAATATAAATAACACGGACACGGTTGCAAACAGATGTGGTGTAGATACGGAAGACGTAGAACTAAGTGTATGGAATATAAATAATGAAAATATTAGTATAATGTGAAGTGGAGGGTATGCTTGCTTGCTTGCTTACTTGCTTACTTTCTTACTTGCTTGCTTACTTGCTTGCTTGCTTGCTTACTTACTTGCTTGCTTACTTGCTTGCTTGCTTACTTGCTTGCTTGCTTACTTGCTTGCTTACTTGCTTGCTTACTTGCTTGCTTTCTTACTTGCTTGCTTACTTGCTTGCTTGCTTACTTGCTTGCTTTCTTACTTGCTTGCTTACTTGCTTGCTTGCTTACTTGCTTGCTTGCTTGCTTACTTGCTTGCTTACTTGCTTGCTTTCTTACTTGCTTGCTTACTTGCTTGCTTACTTGCTTGCTTTCTTACTTGCTTGCTTACTTGCTTGCTTGCTTACTTACTTGCTTACTTACTTACTTACTTACTTGCTTACTTGCTTGCTTACTTGCTTACTTGCTTGCTTACTTGCTTGCTTACTTACTTACTTACTTGCTTGCTTGCTTACTTGCTTGCTTGCTTACTTACTTACTTGCTTGCTTGCTTGCTTACTTGCTTGCTTACTTACTTACTTACTTGCTTGCTTACTTGCTTGCTTGCTTACTTACTTACTTGCTTGCTTGCTTACTTACTTGCTTGCTTACTTACTTACTTACTTACTTGCTTACTTGCTTGCTTACTTACTTAATTGCTTGCTTGCTTGCTTACTTGCTTGCTTACTTACTTACTTACTTGCTTGCTTGCTTGCTTGCTTACTTGCTTGCTTACTTACTTACTTACTTACTTGCTTACTTGCTTGCTTACTTACTTACTTGCTTGCTTACTTGCTTGCTTACTTACTTACTTGCTTGCTTGCTTGCTTACTTACTTGCTTGCTTGCTTACTTGCTTGCTTACTTACTTACTTACTTGCTTGCTTACTTGCTTGCTTACTTACTTACTTACTTGCTTACTTGCTTGCTTACTTACTTACTTACTTACTTGCTTACTTACTTACTTGCTTACTTGCTTACTTACTTACTTACTTACTTACTTGCTTACTTACTTACTTACTTGCTTACTTGCTTGCTTACTTACTTGCTTACTTACTTACTTGCTTACTTACTTACTTACTTGCTTACTTGCTTGCTTACTTACTTACTTACTTACTTGCTTACTTACTTACTTACTTGCTTACTTGCTTGCTTACTTACTTGCTTACTTACTTACTTACTTGCTTACTTACTTACTTGCTTGCTTACTTACTTACTTACTTACTTGCTTACTTACTTACTTACTTACTTGCTTACTTACTTACTTACTTGCTTGCTTGCTTACTTACTTACTTACTTACTTACTTGCTTGCTTACTTACTTACTTGCTTACTTACTTACTTACTTGCTTGCTTACTTACTTACTTACTTACTTGCTTACTTACTTACTTACTTGCTTACTTACTTACTTACTTACTTACTTGCTTGCTTACTTACTTGCTTGCTTACTTACTTACTTACTTACTTACTTACTTGCTTGCTTGCTTACTTACTTACTTACTTACTTACTTACTTACTTGCTTACTTACTTACTTACTTGCTTACTTACTTACTTGCTTGCTTACTTACTTACTTACTTACTTACTTACTTGCTTGCTTACTTACTTACTTACTTACTTACTTACTTGCTTACTTACTTACTTACTTACTTACTTGCTTGCTTACTTGCTTACTTACTTACTTACTTACTTGCTTACTTACTTACTTACTTACTTACTTACTTGCTTGCTTACTTACTTACTTACTTACTTACTTACTTGCTTACTTACTTACTTACTTACTTACTTGCTTACTTACTTACTTACTTGCTTGCTTACTTGCTTACTTACTTGCTTGCTTGCATTCGTCCGATGACTAAAGGAGTGTTCCTCTTCATCATCTGCCCTTAAAAGGACGCTAAGTGGGCGTGTCTGCGTTGTGTTGTAGTTTACAGTATAACTGTGATATTTGCGCATTTCGGCCCAACACATCCAACTTCAGCATGACATTTTTGAGTAAATCAATTCAGGGGAAGAGGTATGTTTACAGCACTCGGAAAAAATGACAAATAATCAACAGAAAAAAATATGGACCAAGGCAGGATCGAACCCGTACTCAGTGGCCCAGCGCCTTGCCACAAAGATTTTTTACTGTTGTTGATTATTTGTCATTTTTTTTTCGAGTGCTGTAAACATACCTCTTCCCCTGAATTGATTCACTGATTATCGCCTCGGAAGTTTCCCTCTATAATAATATTCATTTATTATTATTTGTCTCCATTTTTGAGTACCGCGTTGTCTTCCCTCTTCGACCCAACGAGGCACCAGGAGAGGTGGAGTATGTTCTGGATGGTTCTGGTTCACCGATACTGGCGCAAGCCATCAGCTCTGGGTCGCTGACAACTTCCAGCTCTGGTGCTGTGAGGCGCGCCTTTCGCATCCAAGTGGAGGGTATGAATGAATATAAGTAAAAAAAAAAAAAAAGTAAAGTATCCCCGTTACGCCAAGTGCCGTATAGGGAATATGGTGTTAGTGACCCTATATTTTACAGACCTTCAGCACATGATTTTTGGGGTAATGTGGTCGGTATTACGCCCGTGCTACTTTACTTTCCCAGAAAAAATCCGGTACCCATTTTAAGGCTGGGTGAACTCGAAGCCGTCGGTTGAGATCGAACCCTACCCCTTGTCCTTTGTAGTCCAGTTCACTAACCACTGAGCTATCGCGGCTCCCGAATGATTATAAGGCGATTTAATAAATCTGTGGGAGCTGTGATATACGATTAATATAAATGAGGGAGGAGTGGATAGAAACACATGTAATATAATTATGGAAGTGAATATGAGCGTATACAACATAGATTTTGAAGACTTACATGTAAACGGATCTCATATAAATATAGAAGCTAAAGATGTACGTGAATATAATATAAATAAGAAGACGTAGATAAACTTGGATTTAGTGTAAATATAGAAGACTTTGCTAGAAACGGTTATAAAAGACTGTAACATATTTTAATGCAAACGGGTGTAATATGAATAAGGAAAACAAACATAGAAGTTGATACATCACAAATGTTGAAAACATAGTAACGTAAGTACTAAAACAGTAAAATAGAAGGAAGGAGAAATGAAAAGAAAATTTATAGAAAAACAAAAGAAAAAAAACGGTATGGTTAAAGCTTTATGTAATAAATAACCATACCACTTTAACCTTACTGTTTCTTTCTCTATATTTTTTCCTGTTTCTCCTTACAATTAGCTTTACTGCAGACAAATAATAATAAATAAATTTTATTATAGAGGAAAATTTCCGAGGCGATAATTCAGGGAATTATAGAAGGATGAGGTATGTATTACAGGACTCAGAAAAAATGACTAATAAACAACAGAAAAAAACAAAAACAAAGAACAATATATGGTCCGAAGCAGGATCGAACCCGTACTCCATGGCACTGCGCCTTGCCACGAGGAGCCGAACTGAGTGGCAGTACCAAGCGTTCGGTTTCTCGTGGCAAGGCGCAGTGCCATGGAGTACGGGTTCGATCCTGCTTCGGACCATATATTGTTCTTTGTTTTTTTCTGTTGTTGTTTATTTGTAATTTTTTCTGAGTGATGTAGTACATACCTCTTCCTTCTATAATTCCCTGAATTATCGCCTCGGAAGTTTCCTTCTATAATAATATTCATTTATTATGATTTGTCTCCAGTAAATAACCACTGGAAACTACTATTCGTGCAGTTTCGTCTATAAATGTTTGTCTGCAACACAAGTATTCAGAAGTCTCCCTACTGTGAGATACTTGCCTTAATAGGAAAGCACAGAAATACAATTTATTTCCGATCTGTGATCGTAACCCTATGCTATAGTCATGAGAACACCTTCGCGTAAGACACTGCTCACAATAGCTAATTTTATAGTTAGCTGAGTGGCAGTGTACCAAGCGTTTGGCTTCTCGTGGCAAGGCGCAGTGCCATGGAGTACAGGTTCGATCCTGCTTCGGACCATATATTGTTCTTTGTTTTTTTCTGTTGTTGTTTATTTGTCATTTTTTCTGAGTGCTGTAATACATACCTCTTCCTTCTATAATTCCCTAGCTTTACTGCAGTTTCGCGTTTTTATGCGTTTCTTTGCCTTGACCACTAGAAGCTAGTTATCTTCATCCCAACGTTGTGCTCCCAACACCAGACCTGGACCCTAGATGCAAGAACAATAAGTAAAATAACCGCTACAGAGATGAAATGTGTTATACGAATGACAGGAAACATTATGAGAGATAAGATCAGAAATGAAGAAGTGAGAAAAAAGCTAGGAATAGCCCCCGCCATAGAATATATAAGGAAACAACAGATAAAATGGTTTGGCCACGTGACAAGGCAGAAAGATCAAAATACAACACAACGAGCCTTCTGCAAACGTTGTGAGAACACCAGACCCAAGGGTCGACCACGAAAAAGATAGATCGATGGAATGCTAGAAGCACTAGGAAACATAACAGCAGCAGAGGCTAACAGAAGAGCAAAAGACCGCAAAGTATATCCACCCTCGACGCTGAAAGGCAGATGAGGAAGGAAAGAAGAAGAAGAAGACAACTAGAACAGAATAAAGTATGTTTGTTAATGCTTTTGTGCTCCACCAGAAAACTCACTGTACACGATGGAGACTTAGGTATGTGTAAAATGCACGCCATTCCTTCCGTCTGTGAACGATGTCGCTAGTCACCTGTATCGATCCTCACATCACATCTCGGCTGCTTCCTAACTGATGTCTTTTCGATTACCATTGTGTATTAAGTACCACGAACGCTTATTACAATACACATTTTTTTGGGGGTCTGAGCTCACGTTATTACCTTTCAATCCATCACTCTGATTGATCTTCAGACCCCTTCATTTCCATCTTTCTCTTCGATCGAATCTAGCCAGCACTTACCACCTCATACCAACAATGTGAACCGAGATTAATTTCCTTAACTGTCAATTTCCTCTCAAATCCGAAACACATTTCCTCTGTATATTTAACGGCATTCATCTGGTCTAGATGAACCGGTTGTCTGGACATTCTTGTTCTTCCTGTAGAATAAAGTCAGGTGAAAGTACTGATGAGATCTATGAACGATATAGGATATTACGTTATTTTAAAAATTTATTTGATTAAAATTAAGGGTATGGGCCCAAAAAAATAGTTGCGAATCATATGTTGCTGGGGGCTAAGACGCCAGACAACGTATATTCTGAAGGCGGGTAGTAACATACATAGCAGGCTGTTTTATATCAGGATATGTGAATTAGAGCTGATCAAGATTTTACTCCACCTCCCTGCGGTAGCCTTGAAAAGAATACTAATTAGTCTTGGCAAACGAGCTGAGATCAAAGTGGGAGGGCAAACCCGGTACTAAAAAATACCGTGCTGCAGTCAGATGTTTTAGACCAAAATGTACATATACCATACCTTAATGTAAACCGCTACACAACACATTGATTCCTCCTTAGCACATTGAGTAATCTTCGAGCGAACACAGAAGATAGAGATATTGCTAAAAGCATTTGGAACAGAAACATAAAGAAAAATACATACATATTTGATAACAGGAGTAATATTAAGTGAACAGGAAACTGCAAGAAGAGCTTATTTATCATAAACTGTTGTGTCCTTTTATAATGATGGGTAACCTGTGGATACCTCCCACAAGGCAAGACCATATCGCTCTCATACACATAGGATAGCTGCCTACACATTTCTTACCCTCATGCGCACCCGCACGTATACATGTGTGTACATTTGTCTGCATATGTACTTGCACATTTGGACACCTATATTTGTTTTTTTTTAATGTGCTTTGTGGTAATATATACAGACGTATGCGTTTATGAATGTATAGTTATGTACGCATGCGTTTGGGTACATATATTTGTACACACTATAGTTGCAGATACACACAGTTTTATGTGTTCACTTGGGTACGTTTAAAACAAACACTTATTGGGAATCATATTTATATAAGCGTTTCCAGTAATAGTAGAGTCTCGGTTCTTGTACCCACCTCCACATATTTTAGGAACCCTTCCATTTTACTGTATTTCACACCTGTTTCCGCCGGCCTTATCAAATTACAGTCCAGTCAGCGCCTGACCAAGCTCCGGACCACAGATAAGTGACTTATTTTCCTTTTTTGAGAGTCTAATTTATTATCACCATGTAGTTTGATTTCTGTGTATATCCTTATACATTTTTGTGTTGTTGTTTATTGTTCCAGCTGAAGGCCTACTTGGCAGAAACGTCGTTCTACTTTTGTTTTGTTTGTCATCTACGTAAAGCTGTTACCGCACCACTTTTTTCTTTTTTATACCTTTCATCCTTATCACCAGCTTTACAGCAGCTCCGCATTTCTGTGGATCTTGATGCATCATGATGGATCTTGATGCATCTTTATGCATCTTTATGCCTTTTCACCAAGTATCAATTTATACAATTATTGTAAAGAAAAAAAAACAACTTTCCATTACCGTGCATATTCTTACTATTTCTAATTTATTTTTTAAAATTGCGTCTTGTAATCTGTTTTTTTTTTTATTTGCATGATCGACTTAATATTGCGTGTTAGTTTTAAAACGTAAAAATATGCATACTTGGCCAAAACATAACAATAAAACAGTTTTTTTGAGCGTCCCTGGACATAATGGTAAAAAAAATCCCCATATATTTGACATATGTGACATTTGAGCGGCCCTCATCTGGCAGGCTTTCTTATAAACTACGCGAAACTAAACAATGCAGTATCAAATGGGGTTGCTAGACGTAAATTATGACATATTTAAAAATTAATTAACTTATTCATGCTTCATGTTATATTAGATTTAACTTAAGAAATGTAAGTATTGCAGGTCAATTTGCAGCAGTGGTTTTCAAAGTGTTGAACACTACGCCCTCAATCAGTGATAGAAGTATTAGTAGATGCAGCCAGAACCACTCGAAGATGCGTCGGGATTAACTATTTCTGTACGTTTCGACGCACTGTGCACCATGCCGATTTCGGCCGCATACGTTTCGCCGCATAGTGCGTCACTCTCAATTTGATTAGTGTGAACCGTCATCAAACCATATTCTTTTTACATTTGTTGTATAATCTTGGTATTGGTGAAATCTAATTCCTTGTTCAATTATTTCAAGATTTATATATACTACTTTATATGTTAGATAAATTTAAACATGTAGATTAATTCTTTAAAACATGAACAATTTATCTCCGACATCTCTTCCGTTGCATTGAAAAAACGCTTCCGTACGGAAAGAGTTAAGGATAAATATAGAGCAGTACATGAGCATTGACATTTGAGTGGCGATGATAATATTCGACGCAGCTTGTTTGCGCTGTATGCAGGGTTGAAAGGGCGATAAGATTATAGTTCGCTTGGCCCATGGAAAAAAAGAAAAGAGGCGGAAGATATATTTTGTTTTGCTTAGAGATCTTTGTATATGTTTGGAGAGTGACTGGGGCTATGCGGCTATTACAGGAGATAATTGCTATGGTTAAAGCTTCACGCAATAATTGGACACCACAAGTCAGAACGACGTTTCGGCGTAAAGGCCTTCAACAGGAAGAAACATACAACATACATATGTATTTAAAATAAAAAATAAATAAATAAGAATCCTTGTGCAGGGATAGTTAAAATAGGGTTGTGAAGATACTAATGAAGATACATGTGCAGGGATAGTTAAAATGGGGTTATGAGAATATCAATGAAGATACTTGTTCTGGGATATTTTAAAATGGGGTTATAAAAATATCAATGAAGATACTTGTTCTGGGATATTTTAAAATGGGGTTACGAAGATATAAATGAAGATACTTGTTCTGGGATATTTTAAAATGGGGTTACGAAGATATAAATGAAGATACTTGTTGTGGGATATTTTAAAATGGGGTTACGAATATATCAATGAAGATACTTGTTATGGGATATTTTAAAATGGGGTTATGAAGATATCAATGAAGATACTTGTTATGGGATATTTTAAAATGGGGTTACGAAGATATCAATGAAGATACTTGTTCTTGGATATTTTAAAATGGGGTTATGAAGATATCAATGAAGATACTTGTTCTTGGATATTTTAAAATGGGGTTATGAAGATATCAATGAAGATACTTGTTCTTGGATATTTTAAAATGGGGTTATGAAGATATCAATGAAGATACTTGTTCTTGGATATTTTAAAATGGGGTTACGAAGATATCAATGAAGATACTTGTTCTTGGATATTTTAAAATGGGGTTATGAAGATATCAATGAAGATACTTGTTATGGGATATTTTAAAATGGGGTTATGAAGATATCAATGAAGATACTTGTTCTGGGATATTTTAAAATGGGGTTATGAAGATATCAATGAAAATACTTGTTCTTGGATATTTTAAAATGGGGTTACGAAGATATCAATGAAGATACTTGTTCTTGGATATTTTAAAATGGGGTTATGAAGATATCAATGAAGATACTTGTCCTTGGATATTTTAAAATGGGGTTATGAAGATATCAATGAAGATACTTATTCTTGGATATTTTAAAATGGGGTTATGAAGATATCAATGAAGATACTTGTTATGGGATATTTTAAAATGGGGTTACGAAGATATAAATGAAGATACTTGTTCTGGGATATTTTAAAATGGGGTTACGAATATATCAATGAAGATACTTGTTTTATTTCATATTCCTCCCGGGCCGAAGACGGCACATGTGGCGAAAGTCATAGTTCTCAACGACTGCCTATCTGCTGCTAGTTCTTGGTTGTTTCTTAGTCCCATGGTTGAGCCTTCCCTAGGAGTTGTTCCACGTAGCAATTCTCTAGTTAGGGATAATTAAAATGGGGCTATTAAAATGTCAATGAAGGTACTTGTGCAGGACGAGTTCAAATGGGGCTATGAAGATACCGAAAGAAATATTTGTGTAGGAAAAGTTAGTTTACTGTGCAGTGACAGTGAGTTAGTAAAAGTAAAGAGCCCCGTCACGCCAAGCGGCGTATAGGGAATATGGTGTGGACCATACATTTTACAGAACTTCAGCACATGATTTTTGGGGTAATGTGGTCGGTATAACGCCCGTGCCGCTTTACTATCCCAGAAAAAAAATCCGGTACCCATTTAAGGCTGGGTGAACCCGGAAGCCTTCGATTGGGATCGCACCCTACCTCTTGTCCTTTGTAGTCCACATCAGTAACCACTGACCTATCGCGGCTCCCATTGACAGTGGGTGACTTTGGAATATCATTTGTGTTCTGTGATGGAGCACATTTGATGTTGCAACCATGTCGGGTGTTTTGTCGTTGAATCTCATGCCTTCATCTGATTGATGCTCATCATTGGAAAACCATTTTTCTTGAAATAGTTCTGTTAATGAGGAGTTCTGTTTGTTTTACTTTCAACAATCGGCTCTCTCTTCCACTCGGTCTCTCTCTCCTTCTCTCTCTCTCTCAAGTTTCACGTGAACAGATTTTGTAAAGAAATGTTTATGCGTGTTAGTGTAGTTAGTCATTTAGTGGATCACGAATGGCGGACGAACGAAATGTTTCACAGGGAGCACTGACGCGTAGAAAATCAGAAACAAAGACGTAGACAGGGCACAATCTATGATACACTTGATTTCACTTTTATTAAACAAATTCTGAAGGCATGTTTTTGTTTATTGTGTCATCATTTATATTATAATCACATACTGAAAAGATTTAATCTCACGAGGGTTCAAATAACTTAAACGGGCTGTTCTCAAAGGCGAACCTACTACGGTTATCCAAGGAGCATGAGATAATATCAGTAGGACGGATGTCTTGGAGACTACTATGTTCAGGAGTATTGAAGTGGGTTGCCACAGGATCATCGAAATAACGAGAAATGTCGCGGAAATATTCTCTGAAAGGATCATTTAGACGTTTCCATGTTTCAGCAAAAAGAATCGTTCGTCAGTTTTGATGGATTATATCGTGTACGATTTTACAAGAAGAAAAATTAGGTGTTACCTTTCTTAATCGCAAAATTGGCACTAAGAAATGCGATCTGCCTAAACGGAGTTAATGAAGGGTACAAAAGCCAAGGCGACTCTGAACCAAGAGGTCACCATTTCTGTCGAGCTAGAGGGCAACCAGAAGGAGTATAATTAAGTCGAGTAATGGGTCAGCTTTTCACGAAAATGTGGAAGATACTATTCAATCAATTTTTGACAATAGAAACAAGAAAAAGAGTTCTTAAATGTTATGTAGAGCCAGTCTTAACATATGGATGCGAATCATGGACAATAGGACAACAGACAAGAAAACCACTGGAGTATGTAGAAATGTGGTTTTATACAGAAGAATGTTGAGAATACCATGGACAGCTAAGAAGAGTAATGAAAACGTTCTGAAAGAGGCAAAAGGAAAAGGAGAGCTAATTTTCAATATTAGGAAGAAACAATCATAATTTTTTGCCATATAATGAGAAGAGAACAGCTGGAATATATTGTAACAACTGGGAAAATTGAGGGACGAAAAGATAGAAGGAAGCAAAGAGAAAAGATACCAAACAGCTTAAGAGAATGGCTTGGCAGAAGGTCAAAAACAGAAATGATAAATAACTATCGTGATCGAAAGTTGTGGACAGACATGATCACCTACGCCAGCAGGTCCGATACTTAATGATGATGATGATGAATGGGTCAGAGTGAAAAATGCACAAAGTGGTACATCAAAATCTGGTGTGTAGCGAAGATATGATGATAGGGAAGACATGGAATGATCTTAAAAGAATGGCAAAAAACAGAACGACTTGGAAAGTGTTTGTTGAAGACCTATGCTCCACTTGAGCTAAAAAGGTAGAATAATATAAAATAAAGCGAAGATATAGTAGTGTTCTATAAAAGCGAGAGCGGGTCAGTTAGAGGTGGTGTGGGATGAGGAAAATCTAGGGGGAAAGTGAGGAGGACCCATTGGGAAGCAGTTTGGAGGACGGATTTGGGAAAAAGCGAAACATTAAAGGGGTTAGTGTTTTGTAGTCTTGCTTGTCTATAGCTTTGTTACTGGCTATGTGTAGAAGGCGGGCATTGTAAAGAAGGACTAGACAATCTATAGAATACCGAGGCAATCTATAGAATACCGAGACAATCTATAGAATACCGAGACAATCTATAGAATACCGAGGCAATCTATAGAACACCGAGACAATATATAGAATACCGAGGCAATCTATAGAATACCGAGGCAATCTATAGAATACTGAGACAGTCTGTAGAATACCGAGACAATATATAGAATACCAAGACAGTCTGTAGAATACCGAGACAATCTATAGAATACCGAGACATTCTATAGAATACCGAGGCAATCTGTAGAATACCGAGACAATCTCTAGAATACCGAGATAGTATATAGAATACCAAGACAGTCTATAGAATACAGAGATAATCTATAGAACGCAAAAAAAAAAAAAAATGGGACGTAGAAGTAGGAAACAATTATATATTAAAAATGTCACTGTAACCTTTCATGTTGCAACAAATAGGTCAATTGGAGCTACTGAGTTAAGTGTTCTGTGCACACTGTAAGCTGTGCATTTCATCTGTTTTGATTATGTTTCGATATTCCGATTGTTTACGATGAATGATGATATCGTATGATGGAGAACAGATGGTTTTGTTCACTTTCTGTGCTGTTTCGCCTTATGTCTTTTGGCGTGTGCTGAGACTGCTAAGACGAGGACTACAGCTACCTGTCTTTGTTTGGGAGATGAAATAGTAATTCTGATGATTCCACTGGCACGGACGATTGAGCAATTATGGATTTTAATTCGTTTGCAGTGATATCGGGGCCTTTCATAACCATAACCGTAGATCAATACAGGTCATTTCTCTCTAGATTTTTTTTTCTAACAAAGTTGTTCATTTTCTTATACGTCTTTTCCGTGAGGACATTTTTTCATGAGTCTCTTTTCATACATTGCCTAAATAATAATGCATTCTATATAATGTTTACTTTTCGCACATTGCCTGTAACAGGTTCATTACCTTTCTTTATTCAGCGTCCATCTGAGCTTTACCCCTTCCGCCACCCAGCTCCTTTTATGTTATTCTACACTTCGTTAAGGGGCCCCGTATGTTCCATATTAGAAACGCCTTTAGCTTTAAGATTATATCGCTTTAGTTATGAAGCGCGGACAATATGAGTCTTTTAATGTCAACGTCTGGCTGGTGGGATTACGCAAGCTCAGGCAGCTTAAATACTGGCTAAGATTTTAATGATGGCTTTTCGAGAAGAATTGGTGCTTAATATAACAGTGGTGACGTGACGTGGTGACATTAGTTGTGTGAGAGAGTTAAGCTGTTCGCAAAACATTCAACGTGAGCAGGCGGACAATGGAATACAACAACATTATTCATTATGATGTAATTTTTTTTTTGGTACAAACAACGCATTCCTGTTAATGCATGGGCGTGCTAATTGGAAAAGGGGGAGGGGAGGAGGTGAGGTGAGGGGAAAGTGGGGAGGGAGGGAGTAGGCGTTTGATTGACAGGAATTGAGTGGCCTGATGGGATACGACAAATAGTGTAGGAGGAGAAGGTGGAGGTAAGCAAAAGTCGTAGGAGCTAATACCCAAAGAGTTGGTCGCAACAAACATTCATTTAAACAATAGAAAAGAATAACAATTCGGAATCGACATTTAACTGGGGTTACTTTAGCAGGTCTGAGTAGGAGGGTGGGGTAGGCACTGAAGAATGTGGTTACATATGGGGGAAAAGGCACAGAGAATATGTTTATGTATGTGGTTAGTGCACTGGTATGTTTATGTATGTGGTTAGTGCATTGGTATGTTTATGTATGTGGTTAGTGCACTGGTATGTTTATGTATGTGGTTAGTGCACTGGTATGTTTATGTATGTGGTTAGTGCACTGGTATGTTTATGTATGTGGTTAGTGCACTGGTATGTTTATGTATGTGGTTAGTGCACTGGTATGTTTATGTATGTGGTTAGTGCACTGGTATGTTTATGTATGTGGTTAGTGCGTTGGTATGTTTATGTGTGTGGTTAGTGCACTGGTATGTTTATGTATGTGGTTAGTGCATTGGTATGTTTATGTATGTGGTTAGTGCACTGGTATGTTTATGTATGTGGTTAGTGCATTGGTATGTTTATGTGTGTGGTTAGTGCACTGGTATGTTTATGTATGTGGTTAGTGCATTGGTATGTTTATGTATGTGGTTAGTGCACTGGTATGTTTATGTATGTGGTTAGTGCACTGATATGTTTATGTATGTGCTTAGTTTGCTGATATGTTTATGTGTGAAATAAAGGAGTCGATGATGTGTTTAATATATGGAAAAGAGACACTGGGAATATGTCTTTTATATGTGGTTAGTGCACTGATATGTTTATGTATGTGGTTAGTGCATTGGTATGTTTATGTGTGTGGTTAGTGCACTGGTATGTTTATGTATGTGGTTAGTGCACTGATATGTTTATGTATGTGCTTAGTTTGTTGATATGTTTATGTGTGAAATAAAGGAGTCGATGATGTGTTTAATATATGGAAAAGAGACACTGAGAATATGCCTTTTATATGTGGTTAGTGCACTGATATTCTTATGTATGTGATTAGTGCACTGATATGTTTATGTTTGTTGTTAGTGCACTAATATGTTTATGTATGTGCTTAGTGTGCTGATATGTTTATGTATGTGCTTAGTGTGCTATGTTTATGTATGTGCTTAGTGTGCTGATATGTTTATGTATGAAATAAAGGAGTCGATGATGTGTTTAATATATGGAAAAAAAGACAATGAGAATATGCCTTTTGTATGTGGTTAGTGCACTGATATGTTTAAATATTGAATGCCCTACTTAAGGACGGAAAGAGACAAAAGGGCAGACCAGTGGTGAGATATAAGGATGTTTACAGGGCTTCCTTGAGAGAATTTTTTTTATCAGTGAAAGAAACTTGGAAAATGTGGCTGCGAATCGTAGCACACGGAGAACAAAAATAAAAAATGGCACAGAAAATTTTGAGAAAGTGCTGATATCAAATTCAGAAGACAAAGGGCGCAAGAGAAAAGAGATAATGCCATGTACCACAAATACAGAATAATAGAACAAAGAAGTATGTGTTAGCACTCGGAAAAATTGACAGACAAACAACAATAGAAAAAAAAACGAAGAACAATATATGGTCCGAAGTGGGATCGAACCCGTACTCAGTGGCACCGCGCCTTGCCACGAGAAGCCGAACGCTTGGCACACTGCCACGCAGCCAACTAAAAATTTGGCTATAGCAGCAGTGTCTTGCACGAAAGTAATGTTTTAGCACTCGGAAGTTCCCCATATAATAATATTTATGTATTATTTATTTTTGTTGCCTCAAAATTATTCTGTAAAATCATCCTAAATAGAATAAAGGATTCAATAGATACAGTAATGCGTGAAGAACAGGCTGGGTTTAGAAAAGGGAGAAGCTGTCTTGACCACATTTTCACTCTACGACTTATATTGGAGGAACACATTGAAAAGCAAAAACCTTTTGTACTTAACTTCATCGACTTCAAAAAAGCATTTGATAGTATTCATAGAGATTCTTTGTGGAAAATTCTGAAGCAATATGGCTTACCATCAAAAATCATAAATATTATCAAAGACATGTATGATGGTTACACATGTGCAGTTCGAACAGAGGAAGGACTGAGCGAATGTTTCCCAATAGAAACTGGGGTAAACAAGGATGTATTTTATCGCCCTTGTTATTTGGAATTGTTATGGACTTCATAATGAAGAAATGCTGCACTGGTAATAAAGGCATCGAATGGATACAAGGAGACCATTTGGAGGACCTGGACTTTGCTGATGACATAGTTCTCATCAGCAATCAGATAAAAACGATGCAGGAAAACACAAATGAACTATCATCAATAGCCAGCAAAATTGGGCTTGAGGTCAATCATGAAAAGACTAAAGTCATGAAAAGTTTAATTCCAACAAGTGACAAAATATACATGGAAAACAAACCAGTAGAAGAGATCGATCACTTCATCTATCTTGGAAGTCACATTGATCGAGAAGGGGATACGAGCAAAGAAATTAGAATCAGACTGGCTAAAGCAGCAATGTCTTTCAGAAGCCTTGAAAAGTTGTGGAAATCAAAACTCATTAGCACAAACACAAAACTTAGGCTATTCAAATCAAATGTACTATCAACCCTTACGTATGCGTGTGAAAGCTGGAAAACAACAAGAGATATAGAAACAAAGTTGAACGCATTCGAAAATAAATGTCTAAGGAAAATACTTGGTATAGAATGGAACGAATTCAAAACAAACGAGGAAATTAGAGAAATCGCCAATCAACCACTAATATCTTCAGTAATAAAGAAAAGACGATGGTCATACGTTGGACATGTGATGAGAAGAGATAATAATCGAATAGCAAAGCAAGCCCTCATATGGGAAACAACAGGTAAAAGAAAAAGAGGAAGACCCAGGGAGACACTGAGAAGAACATTGATGAGAGAGGCAAGAGCAGCAGGAATCGGCTCCCTCAATGAGATAGAACTGCTTGCACAGAACAGAGACAGATGGCGAGATTTGATAAAATATCTTTAAAAGAAAACTGCTAGAACAAAAATTCATATAGGTGAAGGTGTATCTTGGTCTACGCCCTATGGGCCGTTTACGGCTCGAAAGGTCAATAGATAGATAGATTATTATTTGTACCACAAATACACCTTGCTCGTTCTGTGGATGGATCTGTCTGTCCAGGATTGGAAAATTCAGCCACGAGAGAAGAATTTCAGTAAAGAAGCAACAAGTATGAGACACTAATGCTTTACCAAACTACTGACTTATGATTGCCTGCTACCAACCGTCTGTCAAGATGCTAAAATGCCATATATATATATATATATATATATATATATATATATATATATGTGTGTGTGTGTGTGTGTGCGTGCGTGCGTGCGTGCGTGCGTGCGTGCGTGTGTGTGTGTGGGAAAAAGCACAGAGAATACATTTTTGTATGTGGTTTGTGCGATTATGTGTTTATGTATGAAATAAAAAAACTGAGTCGATGATGTGTTTAATATATGGATAAAGTACGCTGAGCATGAGTTTGTGTATGAAAGTGTGTTAAAGGTGTGTTTATGTATGAAATGAGTGTCCTGATGGGTTTATTTTTAAAATGATCACGGCGATGGGTACATAATATAGAGCATCAGTTTATGTAGGGAACCCAACGCTGATGTTTGTGCACTATTCGAAGGCTCAAGTTGTTCTGTCTATGGCAGCCAGTGCCAACCTTTACAAGTTGAACTTGCTCAAATTCGGATGTTTCAAATGTGCTGTTGCTGATAACTGGATACAGTGGCAACCGTCAGTTTGTTTGATTGTTTTATTTCTTTTTCTGTCTCTCTCTCTCTCGCTCCCTCCCGTCCTTTCTTCCTTCCTCCCTCCCTTCCGTCCTCCCTTCCGTCCTCCCTTCCGTCCTCCCTCCCTCCCTCCCTCCCTTCCTTCCTTCCTTCCTTCCTTCCTTCCTTCCTTCCTTCCTTCCTTCCTTCCTTCCTTCCTTCCTTCCTTCCTTCCTTCCTTCCTTCCTTCCTTCCTTCCTTCCTTCCTTCCTTCCTTCCTTCCTTCCTTCCTTCCTTCCTTCCTTCCTTCCTTCCTTCCTTCCTTCCTTCCTTCCTTCCTTCCTTCCTTCCTTTCTTCCTTCCTTCCTTCCTCCCTCCCTCCCTTCTATCCTTTTCTTCCTTCCTTCCCTCCCCCTCACTTCCTCACTTCCTTCCTTCCTTCCTTCCTTCCTTTCTTCCTTCCTTCCTTCCTTCCTTCCTTCCTTCCTTCCTTCCTTCCTTCCTCCCTCCCTCCCTCCCTCCCTCACTCCCTTCTATCCTTTTCTTCCTTCCTTCCCTCCCCCTCACTTCCTTCCTTCCTATTCAAGTAATACATGCTTCACAATTTCAATTTACCAAGTCTGTAAAGGTATGCACTGGGAAATTCCTCAAGTGAAGTAGGCAGCTTGATATGACCTTTGACCAGAGTGTCGATGCTAATGACAAAACATGGTAACTGAAGTATACTCTGTTTATACCAGTGTCATGTTCCCAATTAATTAACACTTATTTTAACAGGCTAGTGGATTTATTTTAAAACTAGCATCTTCTAATGCTTCTTCAACGACTATCGAACTTTGTACCACGCTCTGTGTTACACTTTGTATTACACTCAGTGTTAAGCATTGTTTCACATTGTTTCACATTATTTTACACTCTATGATACACATTGTATCACATTGTATCACATTATTTTACAGTCTTTGTTGCTCATTGTATCACATTATTTTACACTGTAGGATACACATTGTGTCACATTATTTGACACTCTATGTTACCCATTATATCACCTTATTTTATACTCTATGATACAATCGCCATCACACTTTGCACAATACTTTTTTTTTTACACTCTAATAGACGCCTCATCACACTTTGTATCACTTTTTGTATCCCCCTCAGTATCACTCTTTTTATCACACTCTGTACCATTTATTAAAAAAAGTAAAGAACCCCCGTCACGCCAAGTGCCGTATAGGAAATATGGTGTTAGTGACCATACATTTTACAGACCTTCAACACATGATTTTTGGGGTAATGTGGTCGGTATTACGCCCGTGCTGCTTTACTTTCCTAGAAAAAAAATCCGGTACCCATTAAAAACTGGGTGAACCCGAAAGCCGTCGATTGTGATCGAACCCTACCTCTTGTCCTTTGTAGTCCAGTTTACTAACCACTGAGCTATCGCGGCTCCCTCTTATGTTAGTTTGTCAGTTTGTTTGTGTTTGTGTTGGTTAGTTTGGTCTCCCCATCTGCATTTATACCTTAACATATCTAATATATTCAGCACACATTCTGGTCTGTCAGATTTTCTGTTCATCCAATCATCTTTCTATCATCTGCTTGTATTTTTGTTGGTCGCATCTGCCATGTAATTAATCTGCCTGCTTGTGAGGCTGCATCACGCTGTTTTAATCATAGCTGACCTTTAAAATTGTCTGTTTATTTTTATGTTTCTTTTATGGCTACAAATTGATCATTATTAATATTCATCCGCGTGCTTTAGCTTCTGTTTGCACAACGGTGTCACAGACACAGGAAAATGTTGCTCCATGTCTTCGGAGACTTGTTAAAGAGAAGGAGATGTTTAGAAATAGCTAATTTGGCACTAATATCTGAGCGACTTGACGTGTTTTTTTTTTATGTAATAGGAACAGTTACCTTAAGATGTGTTTTTTTTTAATCGCATGATAAATTTGATGACAGCGTTCCCGAAATATCACTCTGTAACAGAGCATCAGTTTCCCCATAGTTTGTCATTCAGATTTGCCTGTGTGGGCTTAACTTCCGTTCTATAGTTTATTTTAGGGTGGTGCCAGTAATTTGTGCCCTGTCTTGTCTAGTCATTTGAGAGAAGTTGGAAAGTAGAAACAATCGTCTGCACTTACTCTACATGTGATTTAAAAAAAAAATACTTTTCAGTTAAGTAGTGTCATTAATATAATTATAAGGCTTATGAAGAACTAGCTGTTCATTTCTTTCAATTACTCCCTTAATATATGTAAAATAAATGTTCCTTCCACACCTTAGGCGTATGGGGAATATGATGTTGATGATTATATTTTTCCGTGACCACGCGCATTTTTTACCAGAAAAATCTCTGGAACACATTTTTATAGGTTGAGTGAACCCCGAAAGCCTTGCCGGTCCGAAAAACTTCTACCATTTCTGGGAATCAAACCTGGACCTTTCTGATCAGGAAGCGTACACACTCAGGCTCCTTTTAATGCTATTAAATGATATATGGAACATAAAAGTAGTCAATGGTTTGGACAATGATCGAAATGAAACTCAGACCGACTGCAGCTTGAGTATATTGCATGACAATGGTAGGTGACATAAATAAATGAAGGCCCAGGAAAAAAGGGGTAGACGGAATCAGAGAAACTAAACAGAACATACAATCTCGAGCTACACAATTAGAGAGTTCCAGAAAGCAATACACGCTTCCTCTTCGCAATATCTCGCAGCACAAGCAGAAGTGTTTTTTTTTTAATTAAGAGATTAAAACGAAAAGAAGAGAAAGGAAAAAGAAAGGAAAGTCAGCCTCACAGTTGTCGTCTTATTTGTGGAAATAGACAAAGAATTGCTATGCTTCGGTAGCGCTGGGAATCAAGTAACAAGGTGTGGGTGTTATGTCATCCAGACCCTGCTCCACCTCTTCGCGGTACCTCTAGAAATATACTAACCAGTCTAGTCATCACAAGCGGGTAGGTATCTAAAGCAATCCGGAACTTAAAAATGCAGTGCTGAAGTCGGATGTCATGGGCCGAAAGGCTCAAATTTCACGGTTCTACTGCAAACCACAACGCAACACATCTACGCCAATTTAACGTCCTTGTAAGGATTAATGATGAAGAGGTCTATCCATTTCTTTAGTAGTCTTGTAAGGATTCATGATGAAGAGGTCTATCCATTTCTTTAGTAGTCTTGTAAGGATTAATGATGAAGAGGTCTATCCATTTCTTCAGTAGTCCTGTAAGGATTAATGATGAAGAGGTCTATCCATTTCTTTAGCAGCCTTCGGGTGAACTCCAGAAAGAAAAAAAATAAATAAAATAAAACACCAAGTCTGCATCACACTTTTCAAATGTTTACAGTGTTTTCCGCCATCTTGTTCATGATTTGCCTCGCTGTACTTTATCTTCGAAGCTAAGTGCTTGGCTACTCTGGAGTTGTTGGATCGATATTTTTTGACAACATCATCAATCCAGCTGTATCGCCTTCTTATTATTAATGTTAACATTTCTATATGCTTTCGGCTCTTGAAGATGGCTATTTGGTTTTTATTCACTCAGCTTATCCTGCTTAGCTCAGTGGTTAGTGAACTGGGCTACAAAGGACAAGGGGTCGGGTTCGATCCTGATCGACGGCTATCGGGTTCACCCAGCCTTAAATGGGTACCGGATTTTTTTCTGGGATAGTAAAGTAGCACGGGCGTAATACCGTCCATATTACCCCAAAAAATCATATGTCGGCGGTCTGTAAAAATGATGGTCACTAACACCATATTTCCTATACGCCACTTGGCGTGACGGGGGTACTTTACTTTACTTACTTATCCAACTGTTTTAGTTATTAAGTTGATTCTAATATCTCTCTCTCTCTCTCTCTCTCTCTCTCTCTCGCTCTCTCTGCGATCAGGATTCAATCAGAGTAGGATTCCAGACTCTCACATGAAGTCAGCTGTCAGGTTAAGTGTGTTGATCGCCCCCACAGACAGAACATCACAATTAGAGTCTGCCAGATCCACTCTGATTGAACACCCGTTAAAACGTTGCACTGTGTTCTGCGCCAGTGGCCCAGTGCATCCGATTTCAGCCAGCATTTTATTCAGGTTTGCATTCCTTAGCCTTTGATTGTCCCCAATCTTCCTGCAAGGCAGCAGATTGTCTTTTCTGTAGGGGGATTCTGCCCTTAGATGGTCGGCCCTCCCAGGTTTACGAGCACCATCTGCCCGAGTCACTAGAGGTGACTAACACAGACATGCACACACAAAGATATGAGATGTGACTAACACAGACATGCACACACAAAGATAGGAGATGTGACCAACATAGACTTGCACACAGCGATACGAGGCATGACTAACACTGACACACATCAAGATATATGACACATGACTAACATAAACATGCACATAAAGATATGAGATATGACTGACATAGACATGCACACACAAAGATATAACACGTGCCTAACATAGACATGCACACAAAGATATGAGATAGGATCAACATTGACATGCACACAAAGATATGAGATATCTAACCCAAACATGCACACACAAAGATATGACACATGACTAACACAAATACACACTAAGATATGAGATATGACTAAATACATACACACATAAAGATATGAGACATGATTAACACGGACACACCGAGATATGACTAACATGACACACGCCAAGATATGAGCCATGGCAAGCTCAGAAACACATCAGATTCTAATATGAATATGATCATAATTGTTTCTAATGTATTATAAATTGATCCAATCTTTAAATTTATACAACTATTAACATACATTTTTTTTTCAATTTTAACTTAACTGATCTTAATATTAATATATATATATATATATATATATATATATATATATATATATATATATATATATATATATATATATATATATATGCGATCAAAACTCAATCAGAGTAGGATTCCAGACTTTCTCATGAAGTCAGCTGTCTGTTTAAGTGATTCGATTGCTCCATATAGTTTCTCTTCCCGGGAGGTGGGTGTGGACCACATTGCTCTTCTCTGGTCTGTATACTGGGGGGCAATCCTGTAGAACATGTTTTGTAGTCATATTGTCCAGTGTACTGTGGCAAAGGCTGGTTGTACCTATTTTGAATTTGGTGAACATGTGATTTCTCATTCTATTGTGGCCAGTGCGTAGGCGAAGTATGATGACTTGATTCCCTCCTTGATAGTTGGTGGTATCCGTCTCTCTCGTTATGCTTTGGGTGTTCTCGTTTCCATTTTTCATGGAACTAATTAATAATATTAATATTTTAATAATAATATATAATATTACTATTAATTAACATAAATTAATACTATTACTATCATAGTTTAATATGAACGTTAATGTATTATAATATTAATTTGCTCACAAATGTGAATTGATCATAATGTTATACATATTCAATGTGTTAATTAAAATCACAGTAGCTCTTAACTTCGTCCTGTTCTTGTCTCGGAATTTGATTGTTGACGGTGTCCTATTTTAAGTCTGTCTAAAGTACATGTCTTGTGCACATCTCTCCCTATTTCGGTTGCGCCATTTCGCTATATCTACCTTCGATGTTTCCAATTGCATTCACAGAAGCGTCACGGCATTGCATTTAGTGGGCACAAATTTATGGCTTTTCCTTTACCTAATCTCTGCGTCTACCGAATCGTGGTCCCTAATGAAGTAGAAAATGATTGATTCGGCCCAGACAAAAGCGCCAATCAGTGTTACATCTGTCTTCTTAACGGATTCATTTCTCTGTCCAACCAGAAACAGCATGCGACGTTATTTTTTTTGCTTTCGTGACTTGTAATCATCTTTTGATTGGAGAATCTTTCATTACATGATGAGTGAACTTTGACCTCTCAACCAGGTATTATCAAGAGTATTGCTGTCTGTGTTTATCCTTTCCAATATTTTTGGCACTCCAACAGACACTGTCTATTTCTGTGTCATGAGCTCTTTCGAGAGGATTTTGATGTAATATGTGTGCTTTATACATTAAAATAAATAGACTGTATAAGGTTAATTGTATGTACTTAGATAATTACGTCAGAGAGAGAGAGAGAGAGAGAGAGAGATGTTGGAGTATAACTGCAAAGTGGCGATGCTATGGGGTTGGAATAGGCCGTCTCGCTGTAGCGCGTTACACCAGACCCAAGGACCAACCACGAAAAAGATGGATTGACGAAATATTAAAAACACTAGGAAACATAACAGCAGCAGAGGCGAACAGAAGAGAGAAAAAACGCAAATTATATCTCCCCTCGACGCTGAAAGGCAAATGAAGCAGGAAAGAAGAAGAGGGGGATCGCCCTATTCTTGGACGTGGTGGTATCTGGTAGTGATGCAATACATACAGCATCGACACGATGCAACTTTTCCAGCAGCACTCGGAAAATCAAGTAAACAGTGTCACATTTTAGGATTTACAAGCTAATGGCTTGAGCACCCCGTATCATGATGATCGTTATCGCCTTCATCATCGTTTCTACTCGAAAATGATTTTTTTCTTCTTTCTCCCTGCTGGGTTGATTTTGCGTTTCTTTAGATAAGAAAGAAAGTTCTCTCCCCTTTAATTCTTATCACGAAACAATCAATTATTGCCAACTTTTCCCCGCTTAATATCGTTGCCACTGATTGTTATCTCATCCATATACCTTTTTTGTGCTTCAGAGGAAATTATCAGAGAAACATCATCATGTGTCGTCTGGACTTGTAACGCGTTCCAGGCGGTTTGGTAGCTTGCACGAGATTGTGTGATATAAGCTCAGTGTTGACATTTTGTGAACACATTTATTACGTTTAGCAGTCATGTTGAACTTTGAACTCAAGAGATAGAACGACAGTTAGGCTTCTTGTGCCAGTTAGAGCCAAGCAGTGAACGTAAAGAACAAACAATTACAAGGGCATTATAAACCATGATATTCATTTAATTTAAACATTTGTTGACGTGATAATATTTGATAATGTATAATAGGTTTAATGTGTGTTTTCTTTTCTTTCATTGAAACAAGAGAGAGAGAGAGAGAGAGAGAGAGAGAGAGAGAGAGAGAGAGAGAGAGATGGATTAAGAGAGGGGCAGGAGGAGAAATAGTGAGAGTGGGAGAATATCATGCAATCGTTTTATTTGTTTTATTTTTGGATTTATTCCGGTCATTTCTCGATCTAATATAAAAGTAAAGTAAAGATCCCATTTACGCCACATGGCGTATGGGAAATATGGTGTTATTGACCATAACTTTTACAGACCTTCGGCACATGATTTTTGGGGTAATGTGGTCGGTATTAAGCCCGTGCCGCTTTACTTTCCACAAAAAAAAAAAAATCGGTACCCATTTAAGGCTGGGTGAACCTGGAAGCCGTCGATCAGGATCGAACCCAACTTCTTGTCCTTAGTAGTCCAGTTGATCACTGAGCTATCGCAGACTTCCTTGATCTCGTATGGAACTCAAATATTGTCGTTCAATATAAATATTGAAATAATCGAAACTATGAGATCTGTCAAAATAAAATAATAAAACCTTTCTCTGTTCAATTGAAGCACCTTGACGCTCATCCTACCTCTCCTTATGTAGTATTCATTTCTCTCTTCTCTTTCCTTTCTTATTTCAACACTTTCCTCGCCCTCCACTTGATCATCTAACATGTAGTTATAGATAATTGTGCTTTACCGTTTGTTGTCGTTGTCCTTGTATTCTGAAAAAGGCCGCATGCCGAAACGTCAGTATTGTGTTGTGTTCCTTCCCTGTAAAGCTGTCACCATACTTTGGAGTGTTTAGCACACCCTACTACTTGCTCCTAAAAAACAATGCACAAATAAATGCAAACACGAAAAGCAAAAATACATTATGGGGCAGAGAAGGAACCGAAGGGGGAGTTCGACATGCGGCATTAATGCATGTGCCAACATTTAAGAGGTGAATAGTATATGTGTATGTGTGTCGAGGTGAATAGTATATGTGTATGTGTGTCAAGGTGAATAGTATATGTGTATGTGTGTCAAGGTGAATAGTGTATGTGTGTCAAGGTGAATAGTATATGTGTATGTGTGTCAATGTGAATAGTGTATGTGTGTCAATGTGAATAGTGTATGTGTGTCGAGGTGAATAGTGTATGTGTGTCAATGTGAATAGTGTATGTGTGTCAAGGTAAATAGTGTATGTGTGTCAAGGTAAATAGTGTATGTGTGTCGAGGTGAATAGTGTATGTGTGTCGAGGTGAATAGTGTATGTGTGTCGAGGTGAATAGTGTATGTGTGTCAATGTGAATAGTGTATGTGTGTCAATGTGAATAGTGTATGTGTGTCAATGTGAATAGTGTATGTGTGTCAATGTGAATAGTGTATGTGTGTCAAGGTAAATAGTGTATGTGTGTCAAGGTAAATAGTGTATGTGTGTCAAGGTAAATAGTGTATGTGTGTGGCGGTGAATAGTATATGTGTATGTGTGTCAATGTGAATAGTGTATGTGTGTCAATGTGAATAGTGTATGTGTGTCAAGGTAAATAGTGTATGTGTGTCAAGGTAAATAGTGTATGTGTGTCAAGGTAAATAGTGTATGTGTGTCGAGGTGAATAGTGTATGTGTGTCGAGGTGAATAGTGTATTGTATGTGTGTGGCGGTGAATAGTATATGTGTATGTGTGTCGAGGTGAATAGTATATGTGTATGTGTGTCAAGGTAAATAGTGTATGTGTGTCGAGGTGAATAGTGTATTGTATGTGTGTGGCGGTGAATAGTATATGTGTATGTGTGTCAAGGTAAATAGTGTATGTGTGTCAATGTGAATAGTGTATGTGTGTCGAGGTGAATAGTGTATTGTATGTGTGTGGCGGTGAATAGTATATGTGTATGTGTGTCGAGGTGAATAGTATATGTGTATGTGTGTCGAGGTGAATAGTATGTGTGTATGTGTGTCGAGGTGAATAATATAAGTGTATGTGTGTCGGGGTGAATAATGTATGTGTGTGTGTATCGAGGTGAATAGTATATGTGTAAGTCTGTCGAGGTGAACAGTATATGTGTATGTGTGTCGAGCTGTTTGTTTTCATCTAAAAGTGGCATTTTAGCTCCAACTTGGACATTTTACAGCGGTTATTGAAGATGTCCGGAGCCTATACATCCCCCTCATTCTTAAAGCTAATATTTTATAAAAGTGGTTTCAATTTGTGACATCGGGCGCCAAAAAGTTGTATATATATTTTATTTTAGCTGCAGAAAATATAGATGGGTGATATATTATTAGAATAAGGCTCGTAAGTAAACGATCGAAGGTTAGGACATTTGTCAGTTTCTGGGATGCACGTATTCAATCTTTAGCTACAAAAGTTTACAAATGATAAGATCAGTTTCCTGTACTCATCTTTAATTAAAACATAAAAGGCATTTGTTTGTATTTTATCTTCCTGGAAAAGCACAAGTAAGCAAATGAACTAAAGTATCAGTGACAAACGGTTGTGGTGCATTCATATACATATACATACACACGCATATACGCTCACACACAACACTCACACACACACACATATATATTTTTTCTCATTGTATATTCATGAAAGCACGAACTAGTTCGCTACGGTAGGATCAGCAACCTACAACTGATAAAGATCTCACTCCATTTCCAAGCTGGTTTCCTTGATAGCACTCTACGGCAAAACGCTATTGTGGTAGCGACCGCCGCATTTTCACAAATGTAAATTCACAAACAGCAGAAATAGACTCAAGATACAACAAACCTTTTCAAATCATTGGACAGCTGTCAACGACTATTGTCCAACAAGGAAATAACGAGGCAAACCGGGCACTCTACAATGCAATCTTCATTCCAACGTTTTGCTACCAATGCCAGTCCTGGACCCTAGATACAAGAACAATAAGAAAAAAATACCTCTACCGAGATGAAATGTGTTAGACGAAGTGAAAAACTGAGTAAAAAGCAAGGAATAACCCCTGCCATAGAATATGTAAAGAAACAACAGATCAAATGGTTTGGCCACGTGAAAAGGCAGAAAGATCAAAACACAGTACACCACACCTTCAATAAACGTTGCGAGCACACCAGACCCAAGGACCAACCACGAAAAAGATGGATTGACGAAATATTAAAAACACTAGGAAACATAACAGCAGCAGAGGCGAACAGAAGAGAGAAAAAACGCAAATTATATCTCCCCTCGACGCTGAAAGGCAAATGAAGCAGGAAAGAAGAAGAGGGGGATCGCCCTATTCTTGGACGTGGTGGTATCTGGTAGTGATGCAATACATACAGCATCGACACGATGCAACTTTTCCAGCAGCACTCGGAAAATCAAGTAAACAGTGTCACATTTTAGGATTTACAAGCTAATGGCTTGAGCACCCCGTATCATGATGATCGTTATCGCCTTCATCATCGTTTCTACTCGAAAATGATTTTTTTCTTCTTTCTCCCTGCTGGGTTGATTTTGCGTTTCTTTAGATAAGAAAGAAAGTTCTCTCCCCTTTAATTCTTATCACGAAACAATCAATTATTGCCAACTTTTCCCCGCTTAATATCGTTGCCACTGATTGTTATCTCATCCATATACCTTTTTTGTGCTTCAGAGGAAATTATCAGAGAAACATCATCATGTGTCGTCTGGACTTGTAACGTTAAGGATCAATTCCTGCAACATTCTTATTTGCTATGAATATTGCATTCTTCCTCTTCTTCTTCTTCTATCCTTCCTCTGCTGCCGTTGGCGTCGAAGGGAGAAACAATCTGCGATTCTTTGCTCTTCTGTTGGCCTCTTCTGATGTTATTCCTCCTAGTGAATCTAGTATTCCCTTTATCCATCTCTTTCTCGGTCTTCCTCTTAATCTGGCGTTTTCGTAGCGTTTATTTAAGGCTCTTTGAGTCATTGTTAGTTCTTTTTGTCTTGTTATGTGGCCGAAACAATTTATCTGTTGTTTCTTTATGTATTAGATGGCTGGTTCAATTTCGAGTTTCTTCCTCAGGTCAGTGTTTCTTACTCTGTCCCTTAAGCTGTTTCCTGTCATTCTTCTGGCATATTTCATTTCGGTGGTCGTTATCTTTCTTATTGTTCTAGAGTCCAGCGTCCAATTCTGGCACTGATAACTCAGAGTTGGTATTATTGCATTGCTTGAAATAATATTTCTTTTCCAAAACTCTTTATAATTTTGTCCCAGATCTCACTTCTCTGTTTGGAGGGACTGGTTGGTCTCGATACTAGACGCCGACCTCGAGACAGAGAGGTTGTGGGTTCAAATCCCGGTTGGTTGGGATTTTTATTTATGATTTCTCTCTGCGGCAACCACCCCTGGTCTCAGCAGCGAGGCCAGGCTTGAAACATCAATTACTCATCGACCGAGAAAAATATGAGTACCTCCGAAGTCGGAGTTATCTGCCTGTGCGGCGAGGGACCCCTGTGCTCACGTCTGCCAGGGAAAAATGGATTAACACGCAACATTCAGTTCCTAGTTTCTAGAGACTTCGTCAGAGGTAAAAGCTGGCGAACGAAAAAAAAATTCTCTGTTTTTCCTCTCTAACCCACAATAATTTTCTTTGCCACAATGTTTTTTTTTCTAGAAGCCTCTTTCCCGCAATGTTTTTTTTCTAGAAGCCTCTTTCCCACAATGTATTTTCTAGAAGCCTCTTTGCCACAATGTTTTTTCTAGAAGCCTCTTTGCCACAATGTATTTTCTAGAAGACTCTTTGCCACAATGTATTTTCTAGAAGCCTCTTTGCCACAATATTTTTTCTAGAAGCCTCTTTCCCACAATGTTTTTTTTCTAGAAGCCTCTTTCCCACAATGTTTTTTTCTAGAAGCCTCTTTCCCACAATGTTTTTTTCTAGAAGCCTCTTTTCCACAATGTTTTTTTCTAGAAGCCTCTTTCCCACAATGTTTTTTTCTAGAAGCCTCTTTCCCACAATGTTTTTTTCTAGAAGCCTCTTTCCCACAATGTATTTTTTCTAGAAGCCTCTTTCCCACAATGTATTTTTTCTATCCCGTAAGCACACATTCAGTTACTTTTCCCCTTATTTCCCTTATTCATGTAATTATCGTTCTCGTAATGTGGGTATCTAGTTAATATACCCCCTCGCCCTTTCCTAGCAGATGTAGGGGGTCGCTGCAGCGTAGAGAATACGATGCTTGTCTAATCTTCAGAACTTCTTACCATCAACTTATACTGTCTTTCATTTTCTGTGTTTTTTCGCATCAGCAATAAAAGAACATTAAATGAGAGTACTTCTGTTGTGTCGTGGTTTTTAAACAAGCTATAAAATATGCGTCTTTCGGCCCAAGCACTCGACTTCATAGTGGTATGTTTGGCGCCGAGTTTGCCTTTCCTCTTCAATCTATACTCTCGTAGCCCGACCGGTTAGTCTGTCTCCATAGCCACCGCGCGAGATGCCAACGACTGTTTTCTTGTGATCCCTGACCTCAAATTAGATGGGATCAAGTGCCTAGGTCTTTCTAAGGCCGACGATACATGATAAATCTGACATGTGTGACTCTATATTTGGAACTATTCCATTTCTGAGGTCTGCTAGGGGACATATGGTATCAGAGAATAAAGGCCGCTTGTCCATTGGTGTTTGGGTTTTTTAAAATTATTATTTAGCGTTCGCCAGCATTTACCTCTCTTCTTACCTCTAGAAACTAGGAACTTAATTTTGCGTGTTAATCTGTTTTTTTCCTGGCAGCCGTATGGAGAGGAGCCCCTCGCCGCACAGGCAGATAACTCCGTCTTCGGAAGTACTTATATTTTATTCCGTCGATGAGTAATTGGCTTTTCACGCCGGGCCTCGCTGCTGAGACCAGGGGTGGTGGCCGCAGAGAGAAATCATAAATAAAAATCCCATCCGGTGCAGCCGGGATTTGAACCCACAACTCGAGACCAACCAGTCGCCATGATATACTACATTATCTACATCAACAGATCCTCGACTATGGCTGGGACAGGGACGACATTGGAAGGTGAAGTGACCTTTAGGTCAAGGTTGCATTGTAAAATCTCCATGGTGAACCACAATACACAAACAAATCTACTTCCGTTCTGCATTAAAATATTAACCAACCAGTCACTCTTCTCTCTCTTCTCTCCCCCCCCCCCCCTCCTCCCCCCAGTGGGTCTGGGTCTGAGGTTTTATTTAACTAGTGATAGACATCATAATAATAAAAACTATGACCCCACTAAGATTGGGACTGCCATTCCTCTAGTTTGGAACTCGACAAATTATCGATTCGGCTGCTCGTTCCCCTCGTACTACTACTATTGAAATCCGTATAAGAACAATTGGTAGCTGAATGTCCGAAGATACATATAGTATATCGCTGTCTTACTATACTGCTGTCTTAATATATCGCTGTACTAGTATATCGCTGTCCTAGTATACTGATGTCTCGCAGTATACTGCTGTCCTAGTAAAATGTTGTCCTAGTAAACTGCTGTCCTAGTAAACTACTGTCCAAGTATATCGCTGTCCTAATATACTGCTGTCCTTGTAAACTGTTGTCCTAGTAAATTGCTGTCCTAGTATACCTCTGTCCTAGTATACTGCTGTCCTAGTATATCGCTGTCCTAGTAAATTGCTGTCCTAGTAAACTGTTGTCCTAGTAAACTGCTGTCCTAGTATACTATCTATCTATTGACCTTTCGAGCCATAGCCGGTCCATAGGGCGTAGACCAAGATACTCCTTCTCTTATCCAAATTTTTGTTCTAGCAGTTTTCAATTCTTTTAAAGATATTTTATCAAATCTCGCCATTTGTCTCAGTTCTGTGCAAGCAGTTCTATCTCATTGAGGGAGCCGATTGTTTCTATATCTCTTGTTGTTTTCCAGCTTTCACACGTATACGTTACGGTAGATAGTAGGCCTACATTTGATTTGAATAGTCTAAGTTTTGTGTTCCTAGTATACTGCTGTTCTAGTAAACTGTTGTCCTTGTAAACCGCTGTCCTAGTATATCACTGTCCTAGTATACTGCTGTCCAAGTATATCGCTGTCCTAGTATAATGTTGTCCTAATATACCACTGTCCTAGTATACTGCTGTCCTAGTATATCGCTGTCGTAGTATATCGTTGTACTAGTATACTGCTGTCCTAGTAAACTGCTGTCCTAGTAAACTGCTGTCCTAGTAAACTGTTGTCCTAGTAAACTGCTGTCCACTAGGATACTGCTGTCCTAGTAAACTGTTGTGCTAGTAAACTGCTGTCCTAGTATACTGCTGTCCTAGTAAACTGCTGTCCTAGTATACTGCTGTCCTAGTATACTGCTGTCCTAGTAAACTGTTGTACTAGTAAACTGCTGTCCTAGTATACCACCGTCCTAGTATACTGCTGTCCTAGTAAACCGCTGCCCAAGTATATCGCTGTCCTAGTAAACTGCTATCCTAGTATACCGCTGTCCTAGTAAACCACTGCCCTAGTATAGTGCTGTCTTAATATAATGCTATCCCAGTATATTGCTGTCCTAGTATGGCGCTGTCTAGTATACTGCTGTCCAGACCGTATCAAAGGAACGTCTACAATCATTGAAATAACATTAATCACCACTCTAAAATTACGTAACGGAAAGGACCCTCGCCGATGCTTCGGAATTCATGTACTGGGGATCATCATGACATTTGCATTGATTAGACTGTAAGCTCCAAATAACACAATGTATCTATCACCTATTTCTAATATGCGAACGATGAAAAAGACGAAGAAAATGCACATCTTGTTCACTCTGTCGTAAACCTGATCAATTCCTGAACATGAAAATCAGTACGTTCTTAACGATTCATGTCTCCCACGGTGACACTTTATAACCAGCTGCCGCGGTTACGCTAGAGGTTCTTGTATTGCAAAATTACGTCTCTTTTCCGAGCAGCTAAATTTACTTAGTGTGTTACGCCGGAGCTTCTTGTATTGCAAAATCACGTCTCTTTTCCCAGCAGCTAAATTTACTTAGTGTGTTACGCCGGAGCTTCTTGTATTGCAAAATTACGTCTCTTTTCCGAGCAGCTAAATTTACTTAGTGTGTTACGCCAGAGATTCTTGTATTGCAAAATTACGTCTCTTTTCCGAGCAGCTAAATTTACTTAGTGTGTTTTTTTTTAAAACGCAGCTTCTCAACTTTTGGTGAGCCTAATGCCCCGGGACACTGCCATTGTTATTGGTAGTGCCTTCACGTCCATATGATTGATTGTTTAGTTTGTATTTGTGTGTGGGTGAGCAATAGTGTGCGGTTAGCTTCAACCATGAGTAATAGTAGTTGTTGTAGTAGTAGCCTCCGACAGTCACAGTTGATTATAGTAGCCTCCGACAGTCATAGTTGATTATAGTAGCCTCCGACAGTCATAGTTGATTATAGTAGCCTCCGACAGTCATAGATGATTATAGTAGCCTCCAACAGTCATAGTTTACTATAGTAGCCTCCGACAGTCATAGTTGATTATAGTAGCCTCCGACAGTCATAGTTTACTATATATAGTAGCCTCCGACAGTCATAGTTTTACTATAGTAGCCTCCGTCAGCCATAGGTGACTAAAGTAGCCCCGTCAGTCATAGTTAACTATAGTAGCCTCCGTCATTCATAGGTGACTATAGTAGTCTCCGTCAGTCATAGTTGACTGTAGTAGACTCCGTCAGTCATAGATAACTGTAGTAGCCTCCGTCAGTCAGTCAAGTCATAGTTGACTATAGTAGCCTCTCAGTCAATGTTGACTAGTCATAGTTGACTATAGTAGCCTCAGTCAGTCAATGTTGACTATAGTAGTCTCATTCAGTCATAATTGACTATAGTAGCCTCAGTCAGTCAATGTTGACTATAGTAGTCTCATTCAGTCATAGTTGACTATAGTAGCCTCAGTCAGTCAATGTTGACTATAATAGTCTCATTCAGTCATAGTTGACTATAGTAGCCTCAGTCAGTCAATGTTGACTATAGTAGTCTCATTCAGTCATAGTTGACTATAGTAGCCTCAGTCAATCAATGTTGACTATAGTAGTCTCATTCAGTCATAGTTGACTATAGTAGCCTCAGTCAGTCAATGTTGACTATAGTAGTCTCATTCAGTCATAGTTGACTATAGTAGCCTCAGTCAGTCAATGTTGACTATAATAGTCTCATTCAGTCATAATTGACTATAGTAGCCTCCGTCAGTCAATGTTGACTATAGTAGTCTCATTCAGTCATAGATTGACTATAGTAGCCTCCGTCACTCATAGCTGACTACAGTAGTCTCATTCAGTCACAGTTGACTACAGTAGTCTCCGTCAGTCAATGTTGACTACAGTAGTCTCATTCAGTCATAGTTGACTACAGTAGCCTCCGTCAGTCAATGTTGACTATAATAGTCTCATTCAGTCATAATTGACTATAGTAGCCTCCGTCAGTCAATGTTGACTATAGTAGTCTCATTCAGTCATAGATTGACTATAGTAGCCTCCGTCACTCATAGCTGACTATAGTAGTCTCCGTCAGTCAATGTTGACTATAGTAGTCTCATTCAGTCATAGATTGACTATAGTAGCCTCCGTCACTCATAGCTGACTATAGTAGTCTCCGTCAGTCAATGTTGACTATAGTAGTCTCATTCAGTCATAGGTTGACTATAGTAGCCTCCGTCACTCATAGCTGACTATAGTAGTCTCCGTCAGTCAATGTTGACTATAGTAGTCTCATTCACTCATAGCTGACTATAGTAGCCTTCGTCAGTCAATGTTGACTATAGCAGTCTCATTCACTCATAGCTGACTATAGTAGTCTCCGTCAGTCAATGTTGACTATAGCAGTCTCATTCACTCATAGTTGACTATAGTAGCCTCCGTCAGTCAATGTTGACTATAGCAGTCTCATTCACTCATAGCTGACTATAGTAGTCTCCGTCAGTCACAGTTGATTATGGATTTTGCAGCACCCATATGAAATGTTATTTTTTTTTTGTTTCGCCGTGTATTCTTATTTTCCATGAATATGTCTGCTTCTTATATGAATTGGAGCTTTAGAGTGTTTCCAAAGATTGCGGTCTGCAGCTATGTTGTCCCAGGCTGCAGGGTTTATGTTCAGAGTCCTCAAGTCACGTTTACACTCGACTTTAAATCGGAGTTTTGGGCGCCCCCTAGTTCTTTGGCCATCTGCTAGTTGTCCATAAAGTGTATCTTTTGGTATACGACCATCTTTCTTCTGGTGTGCGTGACCAAGACAGCTTAACCTACGTTCTTTGAGCAGCTTACTCGGGAGACCTGCACAAGTGAGTACTTCCACGTTTGTCACTCAGTTCTTCCAGGTGAAGCTATACGAATATACGAATATAAATAAATGTGTCTTTAGGTGTGTCAGGAAAATCTACATCACTTAACATACAGGATCTTAAGTCAAGAAATTGTCGGTAAGCGCAACAACACCTGGTCTAAGATGTCTTTTATTTTCTGCTTTCATATTATTTCTTGTTAATTTTTACGAGTACTTTTTCTTTCAGAAACCTGTCTAACTTTGCCTGTCTATATTTTTTTGGTAACACATTGTTTCATAATTTATATATATTGAGTATATTAATGGGGACTACAGCTACCTTTCTTTGTTTGGGAGATGAGATTGTAATTCGGATGATCTCACTGGCACGGGCAGTTGAGCAATTATGGATTTTAATTCGTTTGCAGTGATGCCGGGGTCTTCCATAATCATATATTGAGTACAAGAGGATTCTTCTTTTATTCTCCTTTTCTCTTTTCACTGATACCTAAAAGGTGTCGTGGTTAAATCATTTGTCGTTCTTGAGCTGCTCGAATTGTCTCAATTAGTGATTTTCCTTTGTTGTTACATGTCTCTGTCACTGCATCTATCCATCTTCTTCTGGGTCTTCCTCTTGCTCTTTTTCCATGCATTTTCGAGAAGAACGCCCTTGATGGTGATTGGTAAGGATTCATTCTGACCAGGTGGCCCAACTATTTAAGCTGTTGTTGTTCTATATATTCTTGGCAGGGTTTTATTCCTACCATTTTTCTTATGGTTTCATTTGGTATTCTATCTCTTCTTGTGTTGTTTATTACTTTTCTAAAAGAGGATTAACATATTTAATATAATATAAACACAATTTGCAGTGTTGTATTTTTATGACTCTATTCTCTCTCTGCGATCAGGACTCAATCAGAGTAGGACTCCAGACTCTCGCACGAAGACAGCTATCTGTTTAAGCCTGTTAGATCCACTCCGATTGGACTCAATTCTACACAATATCTCGGGAGCTAGAGCTAATCAGGACGTTTCAATACTAATTTGTTTTAAGCACTCCAAAAAATGCTTACGGTTACCTGTTTTCGTGTCTGAAGCATCTTTGTCGATGAGTGTAATTTACATTTTAGTTTTTGTGAATTGAAACTAGTTTTAATATTGTTCATCCTTTGATGTTGTCACTCCACTGTTCATCCTTTGACGTTGTCACTCCACTGATCATCCTTTGATGTTATCAGTCCACTGATCATCCTTTGGTGTTGTCAGTCCACTTTTCATCCTTTGATGTTGTCAGTCCTCTGATCATCTTTTGATGTTGTCACTCCACTGATCATCCTTTGATGTTGTCACTCCACTGATCATCCTTTGATGTTGTCAGTCCACTGTTCATCCTTTGATGTTGTCACTCCACTGTTCATCCTTTGATGTTGTCACTCCACTTTTCATCCTTTGATGTTGTCAGCCCACTGTTCATCCTTTGATGTTGTCAGTCCACTGTTCATCCTTTGATGTTGTCACTCCACTGTTCATCCTTTGATGTTGTCACTCCACTTTTCATCCTTTGATGTTGTCAGCCCACTGTTCATCCTTTGATGTTGTCAGTCCACTGTTCATCCTTTGATGTTGTCAGTCCACTTTTCATCCTTTGATGTTGTCAGTCCACTGTTCATCCTTTGATGTTGTCACTCCACTGATCATCCTTTGATGTTGTCAGTCCACTTTTCATCCTTTGACGTTGTCAGTCCACTGTTCATCCTTTGATGTTGTCAGTCCACTGTTCATCCTTTGATGTTGTCAGTCCACTTTTCATCCTTTGATGTTGTCAGTCCACTGTTCATCCTTTGATGTTGTCAGTCCACTTTTCATCCTTTGATGTTGTCAGTCCACTTTTCATCCTTTGATGTTGTCACTCCACTTATCATCCTTTGATGTTGTCACTCCACTTATCATCCTTTGATGTTGTCAGTTCACTGTTCATCATTTGATGCTGTCCACTGTAATCTCTCTTTTCTTTATCTCGTTTACCATATTTCCTCCCGTTCAAGAAGACTTCAACTAGATTATTATCTCACCCTGTATCCAAAAATACCATTTGTATTGGTGTGAAACGTGTTTTTTTTCTATTTTTGTTCCCATCTGTTTATAATTTCATTATTTGCTGCTTTCTCTGTTTATCCAGGTCTTTTTATTATTCTTTAAATCCACATTACAAGAGCCTCAGTTGTCTTTTATGTTTTCTTATTTAATTATAAATATTCTTTTTTTTTTCTTTTTTCACCGTCACTCCAAGTGGCGTATAGGGAATATGGTGTCAGTGACCATACATTTTACAGACCTTCCGCACCAGATTTTTGGAGCAATGTGGTCGGTATTACGCCCGTGCCGCTTTACTTTCCCAGACAAAAAATCCGGTACCCATTAAAGGCTGGGTAAACCGGAAACCGTCGGTTGGGATCGAACCCTACCTCTTGTCCTTTGTAGTTCTGTTCACTAACCACTGAGCTATCGTGGCTCCCAATTATAAATATAATTTATTATATTTTTCTAAAACAAATTTGTAGGAATTTTAATTTTATTGACGCTTGGTCAATGTAATGCCAAAACAGCCTGTTATTTCAGTTTACCGAGTATCGTATTTTTTGTTTCTGTTGCGAACTCAACAGGAATACGAGACATGCATATTTACTGGCAGTTTTCTATCGGACTAGGTATCGGATCTCTGCATAACAGATGAAAAAGAAACAGTAACCCCAAGTGTGTTTGGAGCCGTGTACTTTCTGATTATGAGGTGGTGGTGGTGGGGGGACCCAAGCGCCGTGACCTGCAATTACAACATCCGGATCAGTGACCATTCAGCTGACGAGACCTAGCCTCGACATTCTATTCGGTCTCCTCTTATAACAGTCTATGCCAAAGCAAGTTGGCTAACAGAAACCATGATCACCTTGTTGGTTGTAATTGTAGCTCTTACTGATATGGAAGGCCTATGTATTGAAGTACATATAGACAGGACAAATCACACAGTTTTTCAGCCATAACCTAGGTCTAGACGAACTGCTCCAGTAAAAGCCGGAAAATATCAAGAAAGCCATTACAACCCGCCACACGCAATAAATCTAGAGTGCTCTTGCCCGTATCAACACGTGGCATTTACTCAACAATAATAACAACTAATTTGAGGTCAACCCCTTTAACTTGAACACCACGGCTACCTTTTGGGACCTTGGTTACTTGAGTTCGCCGATGACTAAAGGAGTGTACCTCTTCATCATCCGCCCTTGAAAGGACGCTAAGTGGGCGTGTCTGCGTTGTTTTGTGGGCTACAGTATAACTGTGATATTTGCGCCTTTCGGCCCAACACATCCGACTTCAGCATGACAATTTTGAGTACGGGGTTGTCTTCTCTCTTCGATTCCTATTCGCTTGGCCGGACTAGACAGGGTAGTCTGTTACTAGAGGCACCACGGAGAGGTGGAGCAGGGTCTGGATGGTTCTGGTTCACCGATCCTGGCACAAGCCATCAGCTATGGGTCGCTGACAACTTCCAGCTCTGGTGCTGTGAAGCGCGCCTTCGCCTCCCTTTTGGGACCTGACTTTCTGCAGATTGAGAATCCCTGTTGGAGTATTGAGCTGTGCTATCTGCCTTGGTTGGATTGGGCAATTTAGTGAAGTATTAACTGTAAAGATCACTTCATCCTTTGTTGGGGCTGTGCGGATGAATTATACCTGGATCCCTTGTCTGGGGCTTGATGGTTGTCAATGACTGTCTGTTAGCTGTCTTTGTCTGTGCGATCGTTTAAGCATGTTACTGTTTGTTCTGTCTGGTTAAGGTCTATCGATCCATATACCTGTATGTCTGTCTGTTTTACACTTTAAGCTCCTGACAATATGGCACTCGTATGCGCAGCGAAAAAAGTAGCAAATACGATGAGTCAGCGACACATAACAGTATGCTGCTGGCATGGTCGGTGAAACAGAGCAGACCGAAATCCTACTATACCTGTTGATGGTTTTATCGAAAATAATCATCTGACGACATGAGTAGGGGTCGGATGAATATTTAAAACAATTCCAGTCTAGAAAATTGTAGTAAGAAAAGTAAAGCCAAGTGGCGTATAGGGAATATGGTGTTAATGACCATACATTTTACAGACCTTCGGCACATGATTTTTGGGTAATGTGGTCGGTATAACGCCCGTGCCTCTTTACTTTCTCAGAAAAAAAAATCCGGTACCAATTAAAGGCTGGGTGAACCCGGAAGCCGTCTGTTGGGATCGAACCCTACCTCTTGTCCCCTGTAATCCAATTCACTAACCACTGAGCTATCGCGGCTCCCAGAAAATTGTAGTGACGATGTTGAATGTTTGTGGTTGAGAGGCACAACTGTAAGAGTTGCAATGTCAACCAAGAAGCATCAATTTCAAGATGAACAAAGATAAACACAACATCCGTGTGGTTACTAGCGCCCCTACAGTGAGGAGAGAAAAAGAATATATTCTCTGTTAGATGTCACGCATGTTGTAAGAATTGACTAAGGCGGTTTGAAATCATCGCCTGTGCAGTGGTGTAGGGCTTACACGTAGCGACCTTGTCAATAGAATTTATCGATGCATTTTGGGAAATGCTATGACTAGTGGTGTAGCGGATATGGGGAATTCCTGACTGCAGTAAAGCTGGTTCCATGGATAGAATAACATAGAAGAACAACAAGAACATAGATCTTATATGCATATGATCACAAAATTTACAGCACTTTTTAAAACTCTACATTGCTGGTATAGTTTCAACGTTCCCAAATTGACACATTAGAATACTCCAGCAAACAAAGTCAATGAAAGCTATGTACAAAGTCAATGAAAGCTATGCACAAAGTCAATGAAAGCTATGTACAAAGTCAATGAAAGCTATGTACAAAGTCAATGAAAGCTATGTACAAAGTCAATGAAAGCTATGTATAAAGTAAATGAAAGCGATGTACAAAGTCAATGAAAGTTATGTACAAAGTCAATGAAAGCTATGTACAAAGTCAATGAAAGCTATGTACAACGTCAATGAAAGCTATGTACAACGTCAATGAAAGATATGTACAAAGTCAATGAAAGCTATGTACAAATTTAATGAAAGCTATGTACAAAGTCAATGAAAGCTATGTACAAAGTCAATGAAAGCTATGTACAAAGTCAGTGAAAGCGATGTACAAAGTCAATGAAAGCTATTTACTATACTTGATTCATGTATTATATTATACTTGTTACAAGACACCGATTAGACTTGCTTACTTACAGTGGACCATGAACAGGTGCTTGTTGGAAACATTATTCCCTGATTTTGATAACTGAACCCTGACGCACCCGTCGGCGGACGAGTACACTAACCACGTAGCCACCGCGTGTTTTATTTAATTTCTGAACAGATGATTATTAGCTTTATTTAGAAGTGATTTTCCCTTAATTTTCTTGCTTTCCCGAAGCTTATAAGTTCATCCAGTTGTTGTTCTCGTCTGCTCTTTTTTATCTACTTTTTCTTCACCCAATTCGTCATCATTAGGTAGCTTGTATATAAAAGACGTGGTTATTTTGACTGCCAGTGAGAAATGTTTCTCGTTTGTCATGTTCGACTGCCTGCATCATATCAAGTAGTCCGTAGAGAGCTCATCATGTCTCAATTGTATCGTCTTTTATGTCACCACTTTTCTAGTATTTCAGAAACTTTTCCCTCCTCCCAGTCTCACAAAAAGCTGAGCCTGCAGAGCATCAACTGACCAAGACTTCGCTTCAATCACAACATTGGCCGCCATGAAAACAGGTTGCTGTCAGAACAGGCTGGTTAACAGTGCCGATGATCACTGTATCTCCGTACTGATGGGATTTACTGATATATAGTAAAGTTACCCTACCGTGTGTTACCGGGGCCTCATTATGTGGGATGTAAAGAATAGTGACACTGTGACCTTCCAGGCATGTCGTAAGAGGCGACTAAGGAGGTTGATCGATGGCTTGACCAGCTGTCATTGTAAAAAGCATTGTTATGGAAACAGACCATAGATTTTAGAAGCAGTGATCTCTGCAATATGTGCCATTTTGGCATGCAAGGTTTCTGTTTTTGAGATTGTGGTTCTGCCCTATGTGCCGTCTTCGGCTCGAAAGGATAATAGATAGATAGATAGTAAAGTACCCCCGTCACGCCAAGTGGCGCATAGGGAATATGGTGACTGTTAGTGACCATAAATTTTGCAGACCTTCGGCACATGATTTTTGGGTAATGTAGTCGGTATTAAGCCCGTACGGCTTTACTTTCCCAGAAAAAAATCCGGTACCCATTTAAGGCTGGGTGAACCCGGAAGCCGTCGGTTGGGTTCTAACCCTACCCCTTGTCCTTTGTAGTCCTGTTCACTAAACACTCAGCTATCGCGTCTCCCGATTTACTGATATATAGGACCTAATATTACAGTACATCTAGACAGGAGTAGTTCCAGCTTCTCAAGTAAAAGCCATGAATTCTAGAAGGTACTTACAACTCGTCAAATGTCATTTTAAGACCCAAGAGCTAGTGCTCGTTTTAACCCTTGACGTTAAGCCAAGACAATAATCTCCTCCTTCGTTGTCTACATTCACCCAACGATTACTCTTCATTGTCCGCGTTTTGAAAGGCGGTAAATGGGCGTAGATGCGTATTATTGTGCCTGTTAGTCTGTCAGTGGTGCCCCAACGACCCACATAGTTATGAGATGAAGAAGAAAATAGAATCATTATTATGTGGTTTACAGCAAACCTTATGTTTGGCATTTCTGGATACCGGGTTACCTTCCCTACTTGGACAGGCTGGTCACCACTTACTAGAGCAACTGCGGTGGTTGTCCCTTCTTATTAGAGCCGATGCAGTGGTCACCCCGTTGTTACTATATCCACTGGGGTGGTCAGCCCGTCATTACTATATCCACTGCGATGGTCAGCCCGTCATTACTAAACCCACTGCGGTGGTTACCCTACCCCCTCTTACTTACTATACCCACTGCGATGTTTACCCACCTTCTCTTACTTACTATACCCACTAAGGTGGTTACCCCACCCTCTCTTACTTACTATACCCACTAAGGTGGATACCCCACCCTCTCTTACTATAACTACTAAGGTGGTTACCCCACCCTCTCTTACTTACTGTACCTACTAAGGTGGTTACCCCCTCCCCTCTTACTTACTATACCCACTAAAATGGTTACCCCACCCTCTCTTACTTACTATACCCACTAAGGTGGTTACCCCACCCTCTCTTATTTACTATATCCACTAAGGTGGTTACCCCACCCTCTCTTACTATACCCACTAAGGTGGTTACCCCACCCTCTCTTACTTACTATACCCACTAAGGTGGTTACCCCACCCTCTCTTACTTACTATACCCACCCTCTCTTTACTTACTATACCCCACTGCGGTAGTTACTGTACCCCCCTCTTACTTACTATACCCCAATGTGGTTGTTACCTTACCACCTCTTACTTACTATACCCACTGCGGTAGTTACTCTACCGCCCTCTTACTTACTATACCCACTGAGGTGGTTACCCCGTCCTCTATTACTTACTATACCCACTGCGGTGGTCAGCCTGTCATTACTATACCCACTGCGGTGTTAGCCCGTCATTACTACACCCACTGAGGTGGTTAGCCTACCCCCTCATACTTACTATACCCACTGCGATGTTTACCCCACCCTCTCTTACTTACTATACCCACTAAGGTGGTTACCCCACCCTCTCTTACTTACTATACCTACTAAAGTGGTTACCCCACCCTCTCTTACTTACTATACCCACTAAGGTTGTTACCCCACCCCCACTTACTTACTATCCCCACTAAGGTGGTTTCCCCACCCTCTCTTACATACTATACCCGCTAAGATGGTTACCCCACCCTCTCTTATTTGCTATACCCACTAAGGTGGTCACCCCACCCTCTCTTACTTACTATACCCACTAAGGTGCTTACCCCACCCTCTCTTACTTACTATACCCACTAAAGTGGTTACCCTACCCTCTCTTACTATACCCACAAAAGTGGTTACCCCACCCTCTCTTACTATATCCACTAAGGTGGTTACCCCACCCTCTCTTACTATACCCACTAAAGTGGTTACCTCACCCTCTCTTACTTAATATACCCACTAAGGTGGTTACCCCACCCTCTCTTACTATACCCACTAAGGTGGTTACCCCACCCTCTCTTACTTACTATACCCACTAAGGTGGTTACCCCACCCTCTCTTTACTTACTATATCCCACTGCGGTAGTTAACCTACCCCCTCTTACTTACTATACCCCACTGCGGTGGTTAGTCTACCCCCTCTAACTTACTATACTCACTGCGGTGGTTACCCTACCCCCCTCTTACTTACTATACCCCACTGCGGTAGTTACTCTACCCCCTCTTACTTACTATACCCCACTGTGATGGTTACCCTACCCCCTCTTACGCACTATACCCACTGCGGTAGTTACTCTACCGCCCACTTACTTACTATACCCACTGAGGTGGTTACCCCGTCCTCTATTACTTACTATACCCACTGCGGTGATCAGCCCGTCATTACTATACCCACTGCGGTAATCAGCCCGTCATTACTATACCCACTGAGATGGTTACCCTACCCCCTCTTACTTACTGCACCAACTGCGATGTTTACCCCACACTATCTTACTTACTATACCCACTAAAGAGGTTACCACACCCTCTCTTACTTACTATACCCACTGAGGTGGTTACCCCACCCTCTCTTACTTACAATACCCACTAAGGTAGTTACCCCACCCTACTTACTTACTAACCCACTAAGTTGGTTACCCCACCCTCTCTTACTTACTATACCCACTAAAGTGGTTACCCCACCCTTTCTTACTTACTATACCCACTAAGGTGGTTACCCCACCCTCTCTTACTTACTATACCCACTAAGGTGGTTACCCCACCCTCTCTTACTTACTATACCCACTGAGGTGGTTACCCCACCCTCTCTTACTTTCTATACCCAATAAAGTGGTTACCCTACCCTCTCTTACTATACCCACAAAAGTGGTTACCCCACCCTCTCTTACTTACTATACCCACTGAGGTGGTTACCCCACCCTCTCTTACTTACTATACCCACTGAGGTGGTTACCCCACCCTCTCTTACTATACCCAATAAAGTGGTTACCCTACCCTCTCTTACTATACCCAATAAAGTGGTTACCCCACCCTCTCTTACTATACCCACTGAGGTGGTTACCCCACCCTCTCTTACTTACTATACCCAATAAAGTGGTTACCCCACCCTCTCTTACTATACCCACTAAAGTGGTTACCCTACCCTCTCTTACTATACCCACTAAAGTGGTTACCCCACCCTCTCTTACTATACCCACTAAAGTGGTTACCCTACCCTCTCTTACTATACCCACTAAGGTGGTTACCCCACCCCCACTTACTTACTATACCCACTAAGGTGGTTACCCATCCCTCTCTTACTTACTATACCCACTAAAGTGGTTACCCCACCCCCACTTACTTACAATACCCACTAAGGTGGTTACCCCTCCCTCTCTTACTTACTATACCCACTAAGGTGGTTACCCCTCCCTCTCTTACTTACTATACCCACTAAAGTGGTTACCCCACCCTCTCTTACTTACTATACCCACTAAGGTGGTTACCCCTCCCTCTCTTACTTACTATACCCACTAAGGTGGTTACCCCTCCCTCTCTTACTTACTATACCCCACTGCGGTGGCTAACCCCACCCACCCCTACTTGCTAGATGCTAGAGCCACTACAAGGAGGGAAAAATAGGATCTTGACCAATTGTTTCCCCTGAATTTCACGCAAACAGTCAGGAATGAGTCACTTTCAAATTGTCTTCTCTTGACCCCAACTATATCCCCTAATAACGGTCCTTCATCATCATTATGGCGTTCGATATAACCAAGAGCGTTAAGTTCTCTTTCATTATTGACAATCATTTCGAGCTAGATTGCTTTTAATTGTCAGTGTTGATTACTTTTATTTGTCAGTGTTGATTACTTTTATCTTTTAGTGTTCATTACTTTTATCTTTTAGTGTTCATTACTTTTATCCTTTAGTGTTCATTGGTTTTATCTTTTAGTGTCATTACTTTTATCTGTTAGTGCTCTTTACTTTTATCTTTCAGTGTTCTTTACTTTTATCTGTTAGTGTTCATTGGTTTTATCTGTTAGTGCTCTTTACTTTTATCTTTCAGTGTTCTTTACTTTTATCTGTTAGTGTTCATTGGTTTTATCTGTTAGTGTTCATTGTTTTTATTCTTTAGTGTTTATAAAATATATTTTGTTGTTTCTTTGTCTAGTAAGAGTATTTTGATGATTTTTCTATAGCAGTATATTTCTTTTGACTAAATGTAGCATTTTTATATGCACTGTATGTTGATGTACCTCCAAGCTTATAACAATACATTTTTATATGGACTGTATGTTGATGTACCTCCAAGCTTATAACAATACATTTTTATATGGGCTGTATGTTGATGTACCTCCAAGCTTATAACAATACATTTTTATATGCACTGTATGTTGATGTACCTCCAAGCTTATAACAATACATTTTTATATGCACTGTATGTTGATGTACCTCCAAGCTTATAACAATACATTTTTATATGCACTGTATGTTGATGTACCTCCAAGCTTATAACAATACATTTTTATATGGGCTGTATGTTGATGTACCTCCAAGCTTATAACAATACATTTTTATATACACTGTATGTTGATGTACCTCCAAGCTTATAACAATACATTTTTATATACACTGTATGTTGATGTACCTCCAAGGTTATAACAATACATTTTTATATGGGCTGTATGTTGATGTACTTCCAAATTTATAATAAAACATTTTTACACCCTCTGCCTACTTGAAGAAAGGAGAATATTCTATTTTTATTTGGGCACATTGGTTGCTCTATTATCCAGCTTAAATAAATAATATTTCTTTCCTCTTTTCACAAGTAACCTAACCTAGCTAGCCTTGTGATTGTTCTATTTTCTGCTTGCTGCTATTCTTTCTCATGTTTAATATCTGCCCCGAGGCAGAATTTGTGGTTATTCTTAGGCCATCAAAGGTTAATAGAAAAATAATTGCGTCATAACGGAAAGGGCTCGTTCAGCCTCTGTTGAGGTGGTAGTTAAATTTAACATCTTGGAAGATTGAGAAAATATCTGAGAGTTTGAATTACTGACTTGACGGCTAATGTGTATGTTATATGGTTCATTGTTACTACTAACGTCGATCTAGTCGATCATTTGCTGTAAATATGTGCTTGTTCTATTGAGCCGTCATGGTGAGTTTGTAAAACAAACCAGACAAAGAGAACAACATACGGAACATGACAGTAGGGACGCAAAGAATGTGTAATTGGAACCAAGAGACTGAAATGACAAGTTTATGGAAACATGTAGAGTGTAATAACGATTCTTGTTTTCAAACAATGAGACTGTAAAATTGAGTTTTTGCTAACTGATTCCATAGACAATTAACTTAGTAGATAGATCAGCTGTAATGGTGAATTCGTGAAACAAATTAGACGAAAAGAACTAGTTATGAAATACTAGGGACGCAAAAATAAGTACTCCTAAGAACCTAATAGACCATAATTACAAGTTTAAAAAAACATATAGAGTGTAATAGTGATTATTTTGTGTGTGTGAAACAATGAGACGATGATATGTTTGTGTAAAGAGACAATAATAATGTGTTTTTACAAACAAATTCCATAATAATGAACAGAACTGGTATAGTCGATATTATTTCACCAAAGATACTAAATAGATGCGCCAATTCCAGCTACATTTCCTCTTACTTGCACCATTTGAGCAGATCTTGGTCTACTGTCTATCGTTGTTAAACTGAAGGAGATAAACAGCTTAACTAACAGGCAGCCCTGGTGTCATAACGATGTGATGATTCACAAACGCCAGTTCGACCATCATGAAACGTCAGCGATGCCTGTAATCTTTGACAGTATTGATCGAGGAAGCATAACTCCAGCATTTGCAACACTCTTTAAGGAATTCCATCCCCTGATTAAACAACCTACTCAAATATGTCCTGGAAGATCGATCGATAGCGATAACTGATGTTATTTTGTCCGCCATACGTTCGTGATAAAAGCCAATTTTAGAATTAATTGGACGTTAAAAATATGTTAATTTTTAAAGCATTCACACTGTGGGAAGTCTTAATAAAGAGAGAGAAATATGAATGTAATATGGGAGGGAAAGGGACTTCTAGGTAAGTTGACAGTATGACATGTTTTGCATTTTACGTATACATGAAACGTATAGTTTCTGAAAACATGCTTTTGTTTCAGTTTTTCATGACAACATCACACATTCTGTTAGAGTATCATTCATTTACCTATTTTCTCCATCACATTCTGCTTCTCCTATTTCCTTTCTTTCATTTTATTGCTATTTCTACCTATTATTTATCACCTTATGCTGCTCCGTTTTACCTCTTTTTTTATCACCTTCAGCTTCTCCATTTGCTTCCTTTTATTACTACTTCTCCCTCTTGTTTTTCTGTTACTTGTTTGTCTTTAAAATGCTCTACGCTTTTCCTTGTTCCTTTTTTTATTACTCCCTTTTTCCTTTCATCTGCATTTCCTCCCAGCCCTTCCTTCTCTCCACGCATTCACCTCCTCTATCGTTCAAGTCTACATCGAACTCGTCACCAAAGGTAGGGAAACAGATTCATGAAAATAGGCGCTGAAGTCGCAGGACCAAAATGTGCTTAACACAGTGCAACACAATCAGCAAATAAGCATGTCGGAAAGGAGAGGAAGAACTTTCTATTTTCATAAAAAAATGGCACATTTTATGACAGCTGGTTTTGTGCTGAGTACTTCACTGAACTTAATTTTGGTTTCCTTTCTTAGTCAAAGTTATCTTATTTGTATACATTTTGTCATTTCATGCTTAAATATCTTTTCCCCCTCTTTTTTCTACCTCTTTTCTTCCTCATTCAGCATCAGGGGAGCTATAATTTGCCGTCATTTGCTCTTCTATTAGCCTCTGCTGCTGTTATGTTTCCTAGTGTTTCTAATATCCCATCAATCAATCTTTTTCATGACCTATCCTTGAGTCTGGTGTTCACAGAACGTTTATTAAAGGCTCGTTGTGTTTTGCTCTTTCTGTCTTGCCGTGTGGCCAAACCATATTATCTGTTGTTTCTGTATGCATTCTATGACGGGAATTATTCCCATATCTTTTATCAGTTCTTCATTTCTAATCTTGTTTCTCAGGCTGTTTCATGCCATTACTCTAACACATTTCATCTTGATGGTGGTTATTTGTATGATTGCTTTTGAGTACACAAGCTATTTTTATTTCTTTGAAAGGACAATATTCTACTATTGTTTTCGTTTTATCAAAATTGCCCTTTTCCCGACTCCGACTTATCGTTAAAAGATGTATAAAGTACCTAATAACGTCTATTGTATTATTTACTAGGTAATAATAGTAATAATAGGAGCCGCGATAGCTCAGTGGTTAGTGAACTGGACTACAAAGGACAAGAGGTAGGGTTCGATCCCAACCGACGGCTTCCGATTTCACCCAGCCTTTAATGGGTACCGGTTTTTTTCTGGGTAAGTAAAGCGGCACGGGCGTAATACTGACCTAATTACACCAAAAATCATGTGCCGATGGTCTGTAAAATGTATGGTCACTAACACCATATTACCTATACGTCACTTGGCGTGACGGGGGCACTTTACTTTTTTAAAAATAGTAATAATAGGGATCAATTAAAAAAAAAATTAATTAACATATTTTGAAAATATACTAAACATTTTTCACATTTGTGAGAGTTCTCTTCCTTGGATCTGTTATTTGCATTTATAATTATAGAATTAAAATGTAACAAGACTAAGCCTGGAACACACACGCACGCATATCATACCATACCATACCATACCATACCATACCATACCATACCATACCATACCATACCATACCATACCATACCATACCATACCATACCATACCACACCACACCATACCATATCATATCATATCATACCATGCCATACAATACCATATCATATAATATCATATCATATATCACGCCACACCACATCACACCACACCACACCACATCACACAACATCACACTACATCACACCACATCACACCACACCACACCACATCAGACCACACCACATCACACCACACCACATCAGACCACATCACACCACACCACACCACATCACATCACATCACACCACATCACATCACACCACACCACACAACACCACACCACATCACACCACACCACATCACATCACATCACACCACACCACACCACATCAGACCACATCACACCACACCACATCACATCACACCACATCACACCACATCACACCGCACCACATCACATCACACCACATCACTCCACATCACACCACATCACACCGCACCACACCACATCACACCGCACCACACCACATCACACCGCACCACACCACATCACACCGCACCACACCACATCACACCGCACCACACCACATCACACCGCATCACACCACATCACACCGCACCGCACCACACCACATCACACTGCACCACACCACATCACACCGCACCACACCACATCACACCACATCACACCACACCACACCGCATCACACCACATCACACCACATCACACCACATCACACCGCACCACACCACATCACACCGCACAACACCACATCACACCACATCACACCGCACCACACCACATCACACCGCACCACACCGCACCACACCACATCACACCACATCACATCACACCACATCACACCGCACCACACCACATCACACCACATCACACCACATCACACCGAACCACACCACATCACACCACATCACACCACATCACACCGCACCACACCACATAACACCACATCACACCACATCACACGACATCACACCACATCACACCGCACCACACCACATCACACCACATCACACCACATCATATATCATATCATACCCACCATTTTATGCCAACTATAATAACTAAATTTATTCATTCGCGTAGTTATAGTTTAATTATTACTATAAGTTGTTTTTTATTATTACTTGACATTGTATACACTAGCATGACAGTTTCATGGTGGTTTTAATATAATAGATCTTGCTTAGTGTGGCTGACGTATGCATATCAATACAGTGATAGGTTATTATTGGATAAACCTTCTGTTTCTGTATCATCGCCTGATTTATATCGGAACTACGTGAATGATTTCGTTCTGAATTTGTAATCATAACACTTTTAATGTTATTAGAATTGTTTCCCATTGTGATAAGGAGTACCATCGAAGTTATGTTTTACAATTAATATGGAGGTAAACAATGTAATAGGTAGAGCATAAACATACTGCAACAACAAAGACTAGCTTTTATATTGACTTAACACTTCAGTTCCGGAGCAAGGTTTTTGAATACTCGAAAGTTCAGTTTAGTCAGCAGATTATCTTGATTACACAACAGTCAACATCATAGTCTTCAGATCTTGTCCTCAGTTTAGTTTAGTCGGCAGATCATCTTCATTACACCACGGCCAACATCATAGTCTTCAGATCTTGTCCTCAGTTTAGTTTAGTCGGCAGATCATCTTCATTACACCACGGCCAACATCATAGTCTTCAGATCTTGTCCTCAGTTTAGTTTAGTCGGCAGATCATCTTCATTACACCACGGCCAACATCATAGTCTTCAGATCTTCTTCATTACACCACGGCCAACTTCATAGTCTTCAAATCCCGTCCTCAGTTTAGTTTAGTCAGCAGATCATCTTCATTACACAACGGTCAACATCATAGTCTTCAAATCCCGTCCTCAGTTTAGTTTAGTCAGCAGATCATCTTTATTACACAACTGCCAACATCATAGTCTTCAGATCTTGTCCTCAGTTTAGTTTAGTCGGCAGATCATCTTCATTACACAACGGTCAACATCATAGTCTTCAAATCCCGTCCTCAGTTTAGTTTAGTCAGCAGATCATCTTTATTACACAACTGCCAACATCATAGTCTTCAGATCTTGTCCTCAGTTTAGTTTAGTCAGCAGATCATCTTCATTACACAACGGCCTACTTCACAGTCTTCAGATCCCGTCCTCAGCACGTTCCCCAGCATGAAGCATCATCGCCATAAACAAGAGAAAACAATGACGATGTATACAGCTGATATGCACGAACTCCATAACACAATCCGTTGAAAATGTTAAAGTGATACAACTGTATATTGTATACCTTATTGAAGTGTTTCCTACTTCTTCGATTTCTCCATTTATTGAAATACACAAACAGAAATCATATGCAATTTTTGGACTCTATGACAATAGACACTCCACAAATCAGATGTAAATGATCAAATAAGCAAAGTAATTTTGGAGTTTCAATATGTTTATCTTAATATAGGTAGCGCGCGTTTTTTTTTGTATTTGATTCGACACATATTTTTTTATGAGTTATTCCAATCCTCTCGTGATTACGTGTAACGTCCCAGCTAGAATGTGGTGATTGTCTCCTAGCATGACGCAACAAACGCTAAAAAAAGGGGTGGTAATCGGGCTGTCATTTCCTCCTTGCAATCAAGATACCTTCAACAACCCGGATATGCAGAGTTGAAAAATGCTGATATAATAACATTATTTCAATAATATGTTGCACATACAAAAATATTATTTTAAGAATGTACGAAGCAGTAAAAACAAAGAGATATCCCTATTGCTATCACATAATTCTGTCGATGTACGAAGCGTTTTACAGACTTCCTGTGGGGAATGGATAGAATATTTGAATGAAACAAACTCACCAACCAAGAAAAGCACAACAAATAGGAGATGCGCGGTGAAACGATAGAACTGTTTAGTTGATATGGTTAAATGATATAATATCTGTATAGCTGATATGGTTAAATGGTATAATGTCTGTATAGCTGATATGGTTAAATGATATAATATCTGTATAGCTGATATGGTTAAATGGTATACTGTCTGTATAGCTGATATGGTTAAATGATATAATAGCTGTATAGTTGATATGGTTAAATGGTATAATGCCTGTATAGCTGATATGGTTAAATGGTATAATGCCTGTATAGCTGATATGGTTAAATGATATAATATATGTATAGCTGATATGGTTAAATGGTATAATGTCTGTATAGCTGATATGGTTAAATGATATAATATCTGTATAGCTGATATGGTTAAATGGTATAATGTCTGTATAGCTGATATGGTTAAATGGTATAATGTCTGTATAGCTGATATGGTTAAATGATATAATGTCTGTATAGTTGATATGGTTAAATGGTATAATGTCTGTATAGCTGATATGGTTAAATGGTGTAATGTCTGTGTAGCTGATATGGTTAAATGATATCATGTCTGTATAGTTGATATGGTTAAATGATATCATTTCTGTATAGTAGATATGGTTAAATGATATCATGTCTGTATAGTTGATATGGTTAAATGACATCATGTCTGTATAGTTGATATGGTTAAATGACATCATGTCTGTATAGTTGATATGGTTAAATGACATCATGTCTGTATAGTTGATATGGTTAATTGATATCATGTCTGTATAGTTGATATGGTTAAATGACATCATGTCTGTACAGTTGATATGGTTAAATGACATCATGTCTGTACAGTAGATATGGTTAAATGATATCATGTCTGTATAGTAGATATGGTTAAATGATATCATGTCTGTATAGTTGATATGGTTAAATGACGTCATGTCTGTACAGTTGATATGGTTAAATGATATCATGTCTGTATAGTTGATAAGGTTAAATGATATCATGTCTGTATAGTTGATAAGGTTAAATGATATCATGTCTGTATAGTTGATATGATTAAATGATATCATGTAACAGCCACAAGAGCTTCCGTGCAGTGGTTACTGGAAAAAAAGACAAAAGAGAGATAGGTCAAGGACAATCTGTCTGTGAAAGGTAGGGATGAGTAGACTTGTTGCATCCTTTGTAGGATGGTCGCTGATTGGCCGATATGGATTGACGCCTATTGTTGGTACAGAAAACGTCACAGCTGAGTAGAGGGACAATATATATTTAAACTATCCAAGTACAAGGATCTCGCCACCGAGCTGAGACAGCAGAGACTCCAGAGTAGAGTGTCTTCTGTGGTGGTTAGTGCCAGAGGACTCACGACCCCATCCCTCTACGATCTCTTAAAGATGCTAGGAATTAAAGGGAGGGGGGGGGGATGCGGTCAAGAACAATGAGAACTATTGCTGAGTTAGCAGAAAGAGCGTCGTGTTGGCTGTGGCAGATTCGTGACAGACCAACAGTTAAAATTATATTATGTCCAGACCAGACGATCCGGCGACCATTTTACAACTTCTGATGATCAGATTGCCTGCTGCTGCGAAGATCTGTACAAAGTTTCCTACTACCGCTGACTTCTTCATCAAATTATTATCGAAGAGGAAGATACGAGTATAATGATGGATGTGTCGCATTTAAATGGGTTGTCCGCCTGGATTAATCGTTTCAGTGCCTAACAGCAGACCTAAGTCATTGGCTTTTAGATCCTCAAGGTAATGCAGCGGCTGTAAAGGCTTTCTTGATTACGTGGGTTCTTATGGAGAATTTGATGCTTGCCTATCCTAAATGTACTGCTGTACTAGGTTTTATATATCGACGGATTCACTACTATAATAAATAGACATTTTGGATATAATGATCTGTGGTTTCATACATTTATAGATGGTTTATAGCCAATATGATGATCTGTGGTTTCATACATTTATAGATGGTTTATAGCCAATATGATGATCTGTGGTTTCATATATTTATAGATGGTTTATAGCCAATATGATGATCTGTGGTTTCATACATTTATAGATGGTTTATAGCCAATATGATGATCTGTGGTTTCATACACTTATAGATGGTTTATAGCCAATATGATGATCTGTGGTTTCATACACTTATAGATGGTTTTTAGCAATATGATGATCTGTGGTTTCATACATTTATAGATGGTTGACAGCCAATATAATGATCTGTGGTTTCATACATTTATAGATGGTTTATAGCCAATATGATGATCTGTGGTTTCATACATTTATAGATGGTTTATAGCCAATATGATGATCTGTGGTTTCATACATTTATAGATGGTTTATAGCCAATATGATGATCTGTGGTTTCATACATTTATAGATGGTTTATAGCCAATATAATGATCTGTGGTTTCATACATTTATAGATGGTTTATAGCCAATATGATGATCTGTGGTTTCATACATTTATAGATGGTTTATAGCCAATATGATGATCTGTGGTTTCATACATTTATAGATGGTTTATAGCCAATATGATAATCTGTGGTTTCATACATTTATAGATGGTTTATAGCTAATATGATGATCTGTGGTTTCGTACATTTATAGGTGGTTTATAGTCGATATAATGATCTGGGGTTTCATACATTTATAGATGGTTTATAGTCAATATGATAATCTGTGGTTTCATACATTTATAGGTGGTTTATAGTCGATATAATGATCTGGGGTTTCATACATTTATAGATGGTTTATAGTCAATATAATGATCTGGGGTTTCATACATTTATATATGGTTTATAGTCGATATAATGATCTGGGGTTTCATACATTTATAGATGGTTTATAGTCAATATAATGATCTGGGGTTTCATACATTTATATATGGTTTTTAGCCAAAACGATGATCTGTGGTTTCATACATTTATAGATGGTTTATAGCCAATATGATGATATGTGGTTTCATACATTTATAGATGGTTTATAGCCAATATGATGATCTGTGGTTTCATACATTTATAGATGGTTTATAGCCAATATAAGAATAGTGAACAGGGACAGTGTCTAGATCATAGGGAGGTGGAGTAATATTATTGTCACTAGTCCCGTAACTTTGGCATTCGTTGGGTGACTCTTGATGACGTCTTCACAATTGTTATACAACACATTATGAGTTGCTTTTTGTGATATATTCATTCTGATGTTGTTTTCCTATTTTATTTTTTCTCCGTCTTGTCTTCTTTTACCAGGTACTGTTCCATGTAAAATAGCATTATCAAGGCCTGTGCTCTTGAAACCTGTTTATACAATTTAAATTGTTATTGCATTTTTTTAAACCGTGCACGGGAAATCTGGAATTTGCCTTGATTGTTGGTTTTGGTTGCTCACTTCCTCATTGGTGATAGTATCTATTTTGTACAACATACGCAGATCTTTCTATACCATTTCATTGACAGAGCCTGTATTCTTTCAAGATCAACAGTGAGTTATTATTGTTCTTAGGATCATCATCAGTGCACACCGGACGAATCCATAGATGCGCCGATATCAGATATATACAATAGGTGCTCCAATATCATATATATACAATAGGTGCTCCGATATCAGATATATACAATAGGTGTTCCGATATCATATACAGTAAAGTCTCGATTATCCGGAATGCTCGGGGAAGAACCCATTCTGGATAATTGAATTTTTCTGGATAATCGAGAGTAAGAAAACCAAACTCAAAATTTATGAAAAAACATGATTGAAAAATTGCAATGCTCAGAAATATTTAAATTCGTGTGACATTCACTAGCTTTCTCTATCAACATGGGTCCTGATATTGGCATTCCTTTTCTTCTCCTTTCTAAAAACCACACATAAAGGACGTCGTCGAGTTTTTCAAATTTTGGCCGTTTCATACTTCGTCTCTGGTGTATATTGCTGCTGCTTTCAGACTCCGACGCAAACTTAAACAACTCATCTTTTTGATTTCGTATGTCATATAATGTTGAAGAGGCTATGCCAAATTCAGTCATCAAAACGTTGCGATTAACGCCTTTTTCAAGTCTACTAGCGATTTCAATCTTCTGGTTCAGTGTCAATACAGTTCGCTTGCGTTTACCTTTGCGGGAAATTGAGGTGTGGTTTGCACTCGCAGAGGCCATTATTTAACACAAAAATGTATTCCGTTAAAAAGTATGCACACATGCGTTTATAGCATATCATGTATAATTTATACTGATGGAACGAATTTCAGCTTGCACAAATGTCTGAGACAAACTAACGTCAAACTCTGTATCTTACTCTTTTTGAATTTCCAGTCGGTAATTTTTGAACCCCTCCCCCTTTCTTCTCACCATCTCTATGTCACTGCACGCCGGCTGCTCAACCTTTGATTTATAATCATCAAAGTTATGGGCTCTTCAATTTTCACAAACAATACGTCTGCTTCTAATGTTCGGTCAGACTGTCAAACGCCATATTTTTGACAAATTCATGACCAACTTTAGATCTAAAGCAGGCTATGAGAAAATTAAGCAAATTTGTAAAATCATGTAGATAAGTGTTTTTGGCACGACTAAGATTTCCCGACAAAAACATTTAGTCGGGGGAAAAAGTGAAGATATAGACTGTCTGTCGCTTTTACTTGGAATATTTGGAGACACAATGTCTGGATTGAATAAAATATGTTCGCTCCTATTTGAAGTATATTACTGTAAATACACTATTGTAAACGCAATATTGTGTAATGATAGAGCCTGTAGAAGTAAGCGCAGCGCACAAACCGTGTTGTAGCGTTTTCGATTTCCGGATAAAGGCATTTAATTTAACTGAACAAAACATGATTCAAGCTTTCTCCCTATAATAATTAAAAAAAAAAAAAAAGTCCGTTAAATTGAGAATTCCGGATTATTGAGTACCGCATAATCGAGACTTTACAGTAAAACAATAGGTGCTCCGATATCAGATATATACAATAGGTGCTCCAATATCATATATATACAATAGGTGCTCCGATATCAGATATATACAATAGGTGTTCCGATATCAGATGTATACAATAGGTGCTCCGATATCAGATGTATACAATAGGTGCTCCGATATCAGATATATATACAATAGATGCTCTGATATCAGATGTATACAATAGATGCTCCGATATCAAATGTATACAATAGATGCTCCGATATCAGATGTATACATTAGGTGCTCCGATATCAGATGTATACAATAAGTGCTCCGATATCAGATATATATACAATAGGTGCTCTGATATCACACACACACATATATATATATATATATATATATATATATATATATATATATACATACAATAGGTGCTCTGATATAAGATGTATATATAATAGATGCTCTGATATAAGATTATATATATATATATATATATATATATATATATATATATATACACAATAGGTGTTCCGATATAAGATACATACAATAGGTGCTCCGATATCAGATATATACAATAGGTGCTCCGATATCAGATATATACAATAGGTGCTCTGATATCCTTCTCGAGACTATCGAGAAATTCTAACGAATATCCTGACCCACGTGCGCGATCCAACACGGTTTGGGATCCATAGTGTGGGAAGTTTTTTTTTTGCTGACAATGTTGCCCTAGCAGCGGGTAAATTTATAGCTGGGTGGTCTAGCATGTACGACCCCTGCCTTTGGATAAGAAGGAGCCGAGTGCAAAGTCAACCATAGATGATGGTTAATTCCCCCCCCCCCAAAAAAAAAAGAAAATATGAAAAATTAATCCGTGGTTTTTTTGTGATGTTACCTTCCCCTGATCTCTTGGGTAGTTAGATCCGATGTCTATCTCTCTCGGAAAATGGCAATAAATAGGATGTCCCGTGTGAACTCGCGCACGTTAAAAAATACCCTTGACCGTTAAAGCAGTGAGCATCGAACAATTACACCAACCAAGCTCAATTTCACCATCGGACAATAATTGAGACCGCAAGAGCGAGAACTAGAACTTTGTATTTCTCTCGACAACAACATTGGTGCCAGATGAAGAAAAACAGAGAAGATGAGCACACCTTCGTATTTGAAAAAGTAGTAAAGTACCCCCGTCACGCCAAGTGACGTATAGGGAATATGGTGTTAGTGACCATACATTTTACAGACCTTCAGCACATGATTTTTGGGGTAATGTGGTCGGTATTACGCCCGTGCCGCTTTACTTTCCCCAGAAAAAAATCCGGTACCAATTAAAGGCTGGGTGAACCGGAAGCCGTTAGTTGGGATCGAACCCTACCTCTTGTCCTTTGTAGTCCAGTTCACTAACCGCTGAGCTATCGCGGCTCCTGTCGTATTTGAAATCTAAAGGGCTAATGTTCTTTCTCACTGATTCTCTCAATTGCGCTGTGGTGAATGCAAGGATGAATGCAAGTGATTCTACAAAGGACATTCAACCTGATGATGATGGTCATCTATTAAATGATAAGGCAGTAAAGGTTGAGGAAGTCATTGTAAGAATTACCTCCCTTTCTCACTATTATTACCTTTCCCATCTCTATCAAATCTATTCTAACATATGGGCTCTGTTGGAACGCGGAAACACGTTCAATAAAATCCAATACAGACAGATTTTATTTGATTGTTGGCTTCACGAGTTCTAAAGTAAATGAGAGACACAATATATGGTTCTTTGACATATTCTTTAAAAAACCAATTATTTTGAAGGGTGTCTGAATTCTTAATCTGTCTCCCTTTTCTCGCTCTCTCGTCGTTTCTCTTTCGCATTCCTCTCCTGTTCACCCTCCTCTCTATTGTCATCTGTTTCCCTCTCATCTTCTCCATTCTGCCACCTCTCTAATTTCCCTATTTATCTATTTCTAATAAAGTTACCGCATATCTCGTCATCTCTCCTTTTCATTAAAAAAAAAGTAAAATGCCCCCGTCACGCCAAGTGACGTATAGGGAATATGGTGTTAGTGACCATAAATTTTACAGACCTTCAGCACATGATTTTTGGGGTAATGTGGTCGGTATTACGCCCGTGCCGCTTTACTTTCCCAGAAATAAATCCGCTACCCATTAAAGGTTGAGTGAACCTGGAAGCCGTCGGTTGGGATCGAACCCTACCTCTTGTCCTTTGTAGTCCAGTTCACTAACCACTGAGATATCACGGTTTCCTCTCCTGTTCATACCTTCCCAATATTCCTATTTTCCTACCCTTATCTCTCTTAATTTTTCATTAAATTTTCCTGCTTCTTTTATCTACGATTCCATCTCTCTCTCTCTCTCTCTCTCTCTCTCTCTCTCTCTCTATATATATATATATATATATATATATATATATATATATATATATATATATATATATATATATATTCAGTCTCTTCTTCTGGAAAAAGCTGCAAAAATGTCAGCACAGAATGTATACACAAGAAGTATCGCTGCGGTAATCACAAGCGACAGTTGAGATAAAAGTAATGGCCCAAATAGCAAGAACGGGATTATGGCGATCATCTCCAAGAACAAGGCCATTCTTAAATTTTAAATCAGAGAAAATGGCAGACAGCAGGTATCATGATTTTGAAAAGTCTGTTAGCATTTATCCATCCATCCGTCTTTCCTTCTTTCATTCCTTCTTTGGAGGAATTCCTTTCTCATTCCTTTTCTATATTCTTTCTAACATTCATTCTTCTATCCATCCATCCATCCATCCATCCATCCATCCATCCATCCATCCATCCATCCATCCATCCATCCATCCATCCATCCATCCATCCATCCATCCATCCATCCATCCATCCATCCATCTATCTTTACGGTCCGTCCGTCCATCCGTGGATTTATTTGTTTACTCTGATTTTCATTTCTTTTCTACTTTTCTTCCTTTTGTTACAGCTAGTTTTTAGTCTTTTCATCTTTCTTTCTTCTTTCTTTTTCTTTCTTTCTTTCTTCGATCTTTTTCTTTCTATTTTTCTTTATTTCAACACGCGTTATCCATTTCAACACTGTCTCTCGCATCTCATATTCTTTTTATTTTTTTCTATTTCTCACCTTCTCTTAAAACAGCATTCTCCTCTCCTCGCTTTCTCCCTCTCTCTCTCTCTCTCTCTCTCTCTCTCTCTCTCTCTCTCTATCCATCCAGACTTCCTCTTTTAACTTACCCCATTGTCGACAATCACGACATTTATGACCACTTGAGACATAGACCAGACCGATTGGGACTAGCTGACATCACCACTTTGTTCGTGATTCGTGACGCCATTTTGTCTATTTCCTGAATCATTTACATCCTGCCTGTTTTTTTAGCTCTGGCGTGCAGCAATGAACCAACGGTTCTCAAACTATAAAGCTGGGACATCACAACGAACAGCTCCCACATTACTTGAGCTATAAATACGGGACATCACAACGAACAGCTCCCACATTACTTGATCTATACAGCTGGGACATCACAACGAACAGCTCCCACATTACTTGATCTATACAGCTGGGACATCACAACGAACAGCTCCCACATTACTTGAGCTATAAATACGGGACATCACAACGAACAGCTCCCATATTACTTGAGCTGTAAATACGACTTCTATTTCTTTTCTTCCTCCTTTTACCGCTTTGAGTGTTGAGGGAGATTCAAAGTTCTGGTTCTTGCTTGTCTGCCAGCCTCAGCCATTGATGCTTGCTGGTATATAGTTGTTCTACTGTCGTCACTCCAAAGTAGACTTTGCCTAAGGCTGTGCGTCCGCCCCCTCCTGTTGTGTGTACCTTGTTTGTTATTAAGGACAAGAGGTCGAGTTCGCCGGACCCGGGTTCACACAGCTTTAAATGAGGACCGGATGTTTTCTGGGAAAGTAAAGCGGCACGGGCGTAGTACCGACCACATTACCCCGTAAATCATGTGCCGAAGGTCTATACAAATTATGGTCACCCATCACCATATTCCCTATACGTCGTTTGGGCGTGACGGGGTTCTTTACTTACTTTTACTTGTATGTTATGACATCACTAGGCATTCTGTCCAGATTGGCAAACTTGTCATGTTTTTGGCATATGTTTGTGCTTCTATTCTAACTCTTTCTCTAGTAAACTCGTTTCTTATTTTGTGTTTCTGGTCATTCCTTCAACTTTTCTCAAACATCTAATTTCTTCAATGTTAAGTGGAGTCAGTCTTGGCATATGAAAATAATTGTGAAAATAGTACAAATAGTAGCATCAAATGTCAATGGCTGAAGCTGCCAGAAGAGCAAGAACGGCAACTTTGTATCATCTTAAAACCCGACGTAGAAAAACAGGAACTCAAAATGAGAAGATGAATAACAGAAAGTTGTGGAGAAGGGAGGGGGTGTGGAGGGAAGATATTATCTACATCTGCACTAACTAGCACGACGTTGGATGATGATGATAGGTCTTGTGTTGATGCTCCAGGCACATCGTCCCCTCTAGATAATGTTGCTGTCTTTAACTGTCAATCTTTTCTAATCCTGTAGACCCGAATTGGTAACGAACTTGACAGTACCTTTCAGTTGGTCACAGACTTGATATATATGGCCCTTTTCGTCTTGTCAGACGGTCTGGTGGAGGCTATTGTGTATTTTTTGAGGTTTTGTTTTTGTCAAACAGCTTCTCTCGTGGTTAATTCTACCAATGTTTGACAAACACACGCGGTCACATAATGAACAAGTCAGGCTCGCTGATCCACAGGGTTTTCCATCCTTTTTCATGAGTCTTTTCTCTTCTAAGTTTTGCCTTAGCACAGTCTCAAATGATGTTATACCGTTCCTTATACAAGTTCTCCATGATGTGCAATTACTTGCCAGATGTTCCCAGTCATTTTCACATATGGAGAAGTCTTTCAGAGATGATTTACAGATATCTCTATATCGTAATTTAAGTCTGCCGATTTGTCTTTTTCCGTGTATTAGTTCACCATATAGTATTTGCCTAGGAATGCGTTTTTCTTCCATCCGTTGGACATGCCCCAGCCATCTTAGTCTTCGACATCTGAGCATCAACATGATCGTTGGTGTCTTAGCACGTCGCAGGACAGTTAAGTTGGTTATTTTGTCCTGCCATTTGATGTGCATTATTTTGTGGAGACATCGCATGTGGAAGACATTTAGTCTTTTTTTCCTGGTTTGAGTATGTTGTCCAGGTTTCAGATCCATATAGTAGTGTGCTAAGCACACAAGTTTGATATATTAAGAGTTTAGTCTTTCGAGTTAGTTTCGTGTTGTTCCAGGCCCTTTCAGTGAATTGGCCGAAGGTCGTAGCTGCCTTACCAATTCGACTGACGGTGAATTCTTCATCAAGAGAGATGGTTTGCGTAATTGTGGATCCAAGATATGTAAATTTCTGTACTGATTCTAGTGGACACTCTTTTAGAGTAATTGATAGAGGTTTGATGTCGCCTTGACTTAGTATTACTGTTTTCTGAACATTAATTGACAGTGAAAATGAGGTCGCATGCTTTGTCCAGGTTGTTGATCAGGGATTGTAGGGTGGCCTCACTATGAGCGACTAGGGCAGCATCGTCAGCAAATAAAAATTCTTTAAGTAGGGCAACATTTGTTTTGGTTTTTGCTCTTAGTCGTGCTAGGTTGAACAGTGAGCCATCTGGTCTAGTGCGAATGTAAATATCTCCTGAGCTGTTTTCGAAGGCGTAATTTAGGAGGGCAGCAAAATATATGTCAAAAAGGGTGGGGGCGAGGACACATCCCTGTTTCACTCCTTTAGACTTGATAGTAAAATATCAATATGACAAGACGGTGTCCGTAACTGCCACTGTGAGAACCACAATTTTGAATAGTTCACATTTATGTTTGCTACGATAAACATCGAACATAGGAATATGTGGCGCAGGTTTCTCGCTTGCTCGTGCATACATCCATCTATCCAATCGTGATCTCACTTTTGATATGCCGGGTAGGATCGTGCCAAATTACACAGTTATATTGATCTCAACAAAAGACAAACAAGGTAACATAAAAGGCTCGTCATTCCTATAAAAACCTGTCTTTTAACATAGTGTAATAGTTAATATTTGAGCGCTCACTAGTCAGCCATGCCTGAAGAAAAGGAATTTCTTGCGTCTGGAGAGAGATCTGGCAAGTTCAAGTCTCGAGTTGAGGCTATGATCATCAAAATGCGACGAGAGAACGGTAATTAAAACTTTATTTTTAATTACGCCGCAATTAGTAATTAACGTTAATTATTAATGTCGCCACAATGTCAGTGATTGCACTGTTCAGCTTTACTTGAACATTGTGGTAGAAGGAAACAGTATTTTTCAAGATGATTTTAACTTGTAAATGTTACGTTTACATTGTTCAATGTTTTGCGAGTCAGTGAAATGCAAATCTGTGCACTATTTAGTTATTCGGCTTACGTAATATAGGGACAGACCGGTTAACTTCTAGAAAACAGTGTATGTGGCAAATGTAACTTGTATAAGATAGAAAGGATTTGTTAAACTTGTACATCGATGGAATAAAGTTGAAAGAAACCAAAAAGGTAGTTGTCAAATTTGAAAAATACTAAAAAGTGGTTGATACATATGTATAAGACTGCGAGAAATACAATCACTGGCTGTATCTTACAATGTTACGAAACATCACCATGAACCGCTGGCGTAGGTGATTAAGCCTCTCCACAACTTTCTATCTCATATTTTATCACTTCTCCTTTTGCCTTCTCACCACTCATTCTCTTAAGTTGTCTTTTATCTTTTTTTCCAAATTTCCCTCCCTTCTTCCTTCAAGATTTGTCCACATTTTACTACGTGCTGGCACCTTCGTGGCTGAGTTGCAAGTGTGCTAGCTTCCTGATCAGAATGGTCCGCTTTGAATTCCCTGAAATGGCGGATTTTTCCCGAATCGACAGAAATCTGAGGTTCACCCAGCCTCTAAAAACAGGACCCAGTGATTTTTCTGGTAAGTAAAAGCGGCCTGGCGTGATACCGACCACATCACCCAAAAATTGTGCCGTGGTTTTAAACAAAAATTCGGTCACTTACACAATATTCCCCAAACGCCTTGCAAGGCGTGGAGGGAGCCTTTACTTTTTTTTTGGTTTAACTATATGCTCCAATTGTTCCCTTTTAATTTTGTTTCCTGAAGATGTTTCACCTTGATGTCGGTAATAGTTTGTTTTTTTAACATTTCCTGTCGTAGCGATTAGACGGTCGTTCTGTTAATTTTTTTAGGTGTTTATAATATTCATATCATTTCCTTTGTAGAACTACAGTTTTTACTACTGTTAGACTCTGACATCACCTCTGATCACCTCCAACTCTTCTGTTTTACCACTGCCAGACTCTGACTTTACCTCCGACTCTTCTTTGTTACCACTGCTAGACTATCTGACTTTACCTTCAATCACCTCCGACTCTTTTGTTTCAGTCTCACTCTGATTTTACATCTGATAACATCACCTCTGATCTCATCACCTCTGATCTCATCACCTCTGATCTCATCACCTCTGATCTCATCACCTCTGATCACATCACCTCTGATCACATCACCTCTGATCTCATCACCTCTGATCTCATCACCTCTGATCTCATCACCTCTGATCACATCACCTCTGATCTCATCACCTCTGATCTCATCACCTCTGATCTCATCATCTCTGATCACATCACCTCTGATCTCATCACCTCTGATCTCATCACCTCTGATCTCATCATCTCTGATCTCATCATCTCTGATCTCATCATCTCTGATCTCATCATCTCTGATCTCATCACCTCTGATCTCATCATCTCTGATCTCATCATCTCTGATCTCATCACCTCTGATCTCATCACCTCTGATCTCATCATCTCTGATCTCATCACCTCTGATCTCATCACCTCTGATCTCATCATCTCTGATCTCATCATCTCTGATCTCATCACCTCTGATCTCATCATCTCTGATCTCATCACCTCTGATCTCATCACCTCTGATCTCATCACCTCTGATCTCATCATCTCTGATCTCATCACCTCTGATCACATCACCTTTGATCACATCACCTTTGATCACATCACATCTGATCTCATCACCCCTGATCACACCACCTTTTACAACTTTGTTTTAAAAAAAACAATACACGGCTATTACGACATTGTTAGATGCCTTGGGTCGGCCGCAATATCAAAGCTGTTGGTGGGGTGGAGATATACTGAGCTGATATCAACACTCTCAATTCTTTTCCGCCCCCACATTCCTGGCCACCATACAGACTAATCACAGGTACAGATGTAATGGCTACAGACTGTACTCCCTGGCAGGCACAACTGAAGCTCTGTGCTACGTTTCAACGTCTGAGTACATCGTTATATCGACCAGTAAATCCTGTTCTTACAGGTTGCCGGTTGTTTTTAAAGCTCAACAGTGCTTCTATAGTTTTTGTTGTTGTCGTTAATTCATAATCTCTCTCTCACACACACACACTCTCTCTCTCTCACTCACTCTCTGCCCGTCTATCTTTCTATTATTGTTGGAAAGTGTTTTTTGTGTGTTTTGCAAACGCAAGTGTAATTTCCTCTATGCACAATGGTTCGTGCATTTGGACATATAAGCTCTTTTTATTTCATCTATCTGTCTGTCTGTCTGTATATCTGTCTGTCCGTCCGTCCGTCCGTCTGTCCGTCTGTTCGTCAGCCCGCCCGTCCGTCCCCCACCCAAATCCATCCACCTTCTCATCCATTCATCTACTCACTCACTCACCCAAATCCATTCACCTATCGAACCATCCATCCACCCACTTAACCAAATCCATCCATCCGCCCATCCTAATCCATCCATCTATCCACCCACCCAAATCCATCCACCTATCGAACCATCCATCCACCCACCTAACCAAATCCATCCATCCGCCCATCCAAATCCATCCATCTATCCACCCACCCAAATCCATCCACTTACCCAAATCCATTCATCTATCTATCCATCCATCCACCCACCAACCAACCAAAATCCATCCACCCACCAACCAACCAAAATCCATCCAACCACCCACCCAAATCCATCCAACCACCCACCCAAATCCATTCACCCAAATCAACCCAAATCCATCCAACCACCCACCCAAATCCATCCACCCACCCACCCACCCAAATCCATCCAACCACCCACCCAAATCCATGCAACCACCCACCGAAATCCATTCACCCAAACCAACCCACCTACCCAAATCCATCCATCCACCTACCTACCAAAAACCATCCAACCACCCACCGTAATCCATTCACCCAAACCAACCCACCAACCCAAATCCATCCATCCACCTACCTATCAAAAACCATCTAACCACCCACCCAAAATCCATCCATCCAACCATCCACCCAAATCCATCCATCCAACCACCCACCCAAATCCATCCATCCAACCACCCACCCAAATCCATTCATCTATCTATCCATCCATCCACCCACCAACCAACCAAAATCCATCCAACCACCCACCCAAATCCATCCAACCACCCACCCAAATCCATTCATCCACCCACCAACCCATATCCATTCACCTAAACCAACCCACCCACCAACCCAAATCCATCCATCCACCTACCTACCAAAAACCATCCAACCACCCACCCAAATCCATCCATCTATCCACCCACCCAAATCCATTCATCCACCAACCCAGATCCACCCATCCAAGTATCATGCGTGTGTGTATGATTCTAAACCTGTGCTGCCAGCCAATCAGCTTGAGTCGCAAACAAACCATGTCTGTGACGTGAAGTGAAAATGTTTGTCTCTGCAGTGCAAATTGTTTTAATCGTCAACAGACCATATTTACCTATGATGGTACAGTCAATGGACCGTGCTTGTGTTCCCAGCCGACCGTATTTGTCCAATGTATTGACTATTTATGTGCAGCGAATGGACCATGTGCCAGGAACGTACAAGTGCCGTGGATCGACCATGTTTGAGCCTGGAAGGGGTCAACGTACAATTCTTTGTATACCCAACTTGGCAACTCACCATGTACGTCCGGCATTATTGACGGGGTACTAATAGTAGTACACTCTCGGTGGCTGAGTCACCTTTGCTTCCTGATCAGAAGGGTTTCCCGTTCGATTCCAGAAGTGGCGTTTTTTTTTTCGAACGGACAAGGCTCTGAGGTTTACCCTGCCTCTGATAATGGGTCTTCTTCTCTTCTTCTTTTCTTCTTTTCTCTTTTCACTGATACATAAAAGGTGTTGTGTGGATGAATTGTTGATATCATTTCTCGTTCTTGAGCTTCTCGAACTGTCTGAATTAGTGACTTTCCTTTTGTTGTTACATGTCTCTGTCACTGCATCCATCCATGTTCTTCTGGGTCTTCCTCTTGGTCTTTTTCCATGCATTCTCGAGAAGAACGCCCTTGATGGTGATTGGTGAGGATTCATTCTGACCAGGTGGCCAAACCATTTAAGTTGTTGTTGTTCTATATATTCTTGGCACGGTTTTATTCCCACCATTTTTCTTTTGGTTTCATTTGGTATTCTATGTCTTCTTGTTTTGTTTGTTACTTTTCTCAAGCATCGCATCTCACATGTATTGATCTTTCTTAAATGTGATTTAGAGAGGGTCCATGTTTGACTTTCATAGCACAAAGTTGCTATGAAAATGCTATTTATCATTTGTTGTTTAACTGACATAGAAATGTTTAGATGTCTTAGCAATGGTGAAAGCTGGTATGTGACAGCATTTGCTTGTTGTATTCTCATGTAAATTTCTCTGTCTAGTTTTCCATCTTCTGTGAACATTGTGCCCAAATACTTGAATTCTTCTACTTGTTTTATTTATTTATCTTTGATCTTAATGTTTAATGAGTGTCTTAATTTACTTATTCTCATAGCCTCTGTT